>BJFM01003188.1:0-12046 GCA_016586285.1 Arothron firmamentum | reverse complement strand
TATATATATATATAGAATATACTGTAGAACAAACAGGAGACATGTCAGCTGAAAGCTGACATGGACAATGCATTTACTTTAGGAATGAAAGGGAGACTTTCAGCCTGGGTCAATTGCATTTTTTAAGGGAACTTGGATAACTGCTGAATTTATTAAAATTACCTGAGACTCAAGAACATGGCAAGACTCAAAGTAGCATGCAGTCCATTTATGCAGAATCCCATTTTTGGCCTTTTACAGAAGTATGTTTAAGTCATTTTAATGGAGAGTGTGTTCAGAGTTGTGTTCAGAGATGCTCTTTGCTAATATCCGTTATTTGGGAGCCTGAGCATGCAGACACAGGGGAACGTGTAAAAACCACTGAAAGAACTGAGCAGGAAGCAAACCCAGAACTATTCTAGGCCTACAATTTGAAAGTATTTTATTATTGAATAGATTTCTGCCTTTTAATTTCTACAAATAAAGCTTGCAGAACAGCTACATAAATAAATTCCCTTTCTTTTAATTGAGTTGAAAACTCAAAAGACTATTAAGACGGCTTTTACCTAATAGGTTGCCAATCCAGAACCAGCCTCCGTATTTTAATCAGGCTGCTTTCTTACTGCCCTCAGGCTTCTGCTGAAATATAGCTCTTGATATTATATTCCTAAGAGCTGCCCTTGGGATCAAAACTGAGAGGGAGGGCAGTAATTCGAATAGATCCAACCATTCCAATTTACATTGTTAGCAAAAACAATAACTCACAGTGTAGGATTAAAAAAAACACGGACAAGGCTTTCTTTTAATGATGTATATTTGCAAGGATTTGCACAATCTGCCATCATTACTAATCTATAGAGAGGGAAAGCAATAGGAGCAACATTTTTAGATCTTATCATCAGTTACTGTTGTTTTCTTTTTGATCTTTATCTCTGCCCATAATGTCATATTTTCATGTTAGAAATTGTGTTTTTTGAGTTTTCCTTTATAAGGTTGGATCAGCTGTTTCTGTTTTCTCTTTTATCAGATATCATCAGTCAGATTAAAATCTGGGGGACAAACAGTTCTTCAGAATAACTAACAAACTTAATGTGTTTCTCTCTTCTTAGGTGCGTCTTGAGTGGCCTACAGACCTGGCAGTGAGTCCCATGGACAACTCCCTTTACGTTCTGGACAACAATGTGGTCCTCCAAATCTCAGAAAACCATCAAGTCCGTATCATTGTAGGCCGACCTATTCACTGCCAAGTGCCTGGGATTGACCATTTTCTCTTGAGCAAAGTGTCCATCCACGCCACCCTGGAATCTGCAAACGCCCTTGCTGTTTCCCACAACGGCATTCTTTACATTGCCGAGTCAGATGAGAAGAAAATAAATCGAGTGAGACAGGTGTCCACCAATGGGGAGATTTCCCTAGTTGCAGGGGCACCAAGCGGCTGTGACTGTAAAAACGATGCTAACTGCGACTGCTTCTCTGGAGATGATGGTTACGCCAAGGATGCTAAGCTGAATGCACCCTCATCTCTGGCCGTGTGCCCAGATGGAGAGCTTTACATCGCAGATCTGGGCAACATTCGTATTCGTTATGTGCGTAAAAACAGGCCCTACCTGAGTCCCCTCGGCATGTATGAGGTTTCCTCTCCCATCAATGACGAACTCTATCTCTTTGACTCCAATGGCAGTCACATTTACACACAAAGTCTGACTACAGGAGACCACCTCTACAACCTGACCTATACAGGTTCAGGATATCTGAGCAGTATTACCGATAAAAACAAAAACACAGTCAACATTCGACGCGACACAACAGGATTGCCTCTCTGGCTAATGGTCCCTAATGGACAGACATTCTGGTTCAACATTGGCACCAACAACGCCCTAAAATCTGTGAGTGCGCAGGGTCAAGAATTAGCTGTGATGACCTACCACGGCAGCTCAGGACTTCTAGCGACAAAGACTAATGAAAATGGATGGACAACATTCTTTGAGTAAGTCACTGAATAGCTCACGTAATTATTAAACCCAGATCGTTTTCAGCTGATTGTGCTTGATGCTGATGTATTTTGAGCCATAAACAGTGCTTAAGTGTGTCGGGCAAAGTAGAAGATTGTCATGCAGATGAATTCCTATTTGTTCCTATTATAGTAAATAGGATTAAATAATGATATCTTCATTTGCCTTCAGTTGCTGGCTGAATTGTAATAACATCTGTCAATAGAAGCATAACAGAATGTAAAAAAAAACAGAAGTTGAAACTGAACAAGACAAAGTAGAAGAGCGTTTCAACTCTCAAATGTTGTAGCATTTGTCTTTAGGATTTAATCTTCTGGTGACTTCTGAAGCTCAGTCAGCTCATATACCGTACCAAGGGATAATATGCTAAATGGATATCATTCCAAAAAGTGTGATTAAGCAGGCCGGCTGGTCAGATATCAGCTGTTTCACCTCACTGGATGAATGAAAGACTGTGACAGGCTGTCAGATGCTCTGTTTAATCTGAGCGGAAGCATATCACCTGTGTTTGAACTGGAGTCAGTCGCTTTCCTCAAGGCCGAGTGATTTGCCTGAGGCTTCAACAAACCCAGCAAGTGGTTTGAATGCTGACTTTTATTTTTTGGGAATTATTGTCCGTGTTAGCATATGTTTTTATTGGGATGTTTACCAACAGACAGTTACTGAGGTCAGTGGATCAAGTGATTAATTATTACTACTGATCACATTTGTTTGTTGTTCCAGCAAAGAAAAGTTATAATGATAGTAATTATTCTAATGTAAGCTAAAACTCAGCTTGTTCCCTGGCAAAATGGCAAAATGAAATACGTATCATTAAGTAATAAGGTAATGTGACATTTCCGAGAAACAACAATCTTCTATTTATCTCCAAGCGAGCCAGATTAACCTTGTTTAATTTAGACTCCAGAAAGAGTGTTTAGTTTTCATGAAATGATTAGCTTGGAAGGTCATTCCAGCACCTGAGGGTTCGAACTATAATGCACTGCTATCAGAGATGATGGATGAAGGAGCGTCCATATATCTCTGCCCAACAAATTGCCCTGTTCACTTTTTTTATTCATAATAATTAATGTGTACATGCATGATGTAGTCGGTATATTAAAATGCACGTAGATTAATATAGACTCTGAGAGGAAAAAAAGAAAAACACCATCCACTGACCTGAGAGCAGTAAGACATCTGCTACTTGGTCTTTCTATCGTAACCCTTAGCAGCATCATCTGCTTTCACAATTATCTTAACAGACTATGACAATGCTCTGTTAACCTCCTAATGATTTTGTTCTCATGATAAATGGTTCTGCTTACAGCTGTCTGTAAATGTATTTATTCACGAGGCAATCTGCACGGTGTCTAATTGAAACGTTATCTTCCAATTAATATGCTAGCAACTCTTATCTTAAGCGACAAATGTTATTTAACCACTAGGTACAAGCAAATGTTCAATTGTTTTCATGCATTACTAAAACTGCTTAACTTTAATGTATTGGTTAGGTCGTGTTAATGAAAATGAAGCAGTGTGTTTCTTCCCTTTATATCGTAACTTATGTTCTTTTTTTAATGAAAGTTGCGGGAAATATCAGAGGTTCTATATGCTCAAAGACTCTCGTGCAAAGTGTCTGGTCTATTCTCGGATCCCAGCATGAAAGGTCACAGAACTAGCATCTGACACAGAGGTGATGCGATCTGGATAGACTTTTGGCCAACCAGGGAAATGCAGTTCTGAGCTCCCTGCCCCCGTGTGACCCCCTGTCCAACGAAAGCCAGCTAATAGGCAGCTGAGCTGCAGCAGGCAACAGCCATCAGAGCTCAGCAGTAAAGCTCGAGAAATGGCTCTAGCTGAGGGCCTTAATTGCGATGGAGTGCGTTTGGGTCAGTGATCAAACTGGGGCATGTCGTGTAACTCTGGAAGATTTCTTTTTGTGTAGAGGTGAAGGCAAACAGAAAAACACTGTCCACTGTACTGAACAGTGATATGCACAGCAGAATACGTGCGAAAGTGCTTCCCCTGCAGAATTTTGATGGGATGGAAGCTGCGAGGAGAATTCCTGATATTACAAAAAGAGCAGAATCAAAGAAAACCCAGTGCTTTAGTCATAAATGACACAAGACAGACTTGAATCACACTTTGGACTACAGCCGAGATAAGATAATATTTATCTGAGAGATGATTTCTGTCCCATTCATCCTCTCCATATTGGATATCTGAGATGGCAGCGTGAGGATATATGTGTAAACCAGCGCCTGCCATCCCATTTATTAAAGGCTTTATACATGCAGGCTGCACTGTGAAAGGAGACTTTCTCATCGGTATTAAAGGGACAGACAAAAGTAATGTAGCATTCACTCACTTTCATTCTGGTACATTGGCAGTCAAAAAGATTTAAAAGTGTTCTGTGCAGAAGTGCTGTCTGAAAGAAATTAAACAATCTGGCTACTCGGATTGTGACAAACTGGCTCATTTGTAGGCAAAGGAGATCCTGTATCTCAGAGGATTCGTACCTCAGTGCTCCGATTTTATGCACTGGTTTAATGAGATTATCTGATAATTATTCCTTTAAGATAATAAGATTTTTTTTTCAGTGATAGTTTTGTCACGTGTATCTCTTTCAATATTAGTCTAATGCTCACGTCCTGTTAATAGAGTGTAAGAAATGTTCAAAATCTGTTAACTCACTGATTGACCCGGCGTCAGATTATTAAAAGTAAACAAGAGAGATTTTATAGTATGAGGCTGTTGTTGTTAGGTTGTTCTCTGTACTGTTTTGTTCGGACATGTTGCCCTCCTGGTTCACATCTGCGCATCTCTTTGTAGGTATGACAGCTACGGGCGTCTGACGAATGTCACTTACCCCACGGGCCAAGTGAGCAGCTACCGTACAGACGCCGACAGCTCGGTCCGCATCCAAACCGAGGGCTCCAACAAAGAGAATATCACTGTCACAACCAACCTGTCAGCTTCTGGCACCTTCTACACGCTCATGCAGGGTGAGAGTCTTTTATTGTCGCTCATGAGTGGGACATATGATATCAAAGTGCAATGTCAGAAGGCTTTGCTCTGTAGTGTAAGGCAAGTGACACCGGGGCAACCGGATGTTGCTTTAAGATATCTAGTGTGTGATGATCCACCAAAATGGACCCATATATTGATTTTTTAAAAGAATTTGCTGAAAGTGCAGTGTTAGCACCTACTTAACATGATCCTTAGGTTTCGCAAAATCTACTTTTAAGATGAGGATGGGATGGAAATAATTTTGGCTCCAAACTGGCCCCGGCTTGCTCGGAAGCTGTGTCTGGTTTCTCCACATTGCTCATTGGGCTGATCACCTCCACGTTGTGACCTTGTCTTCCTTAATATCTCCTTGCGAGCAGAGCGGCGCCAGGACCTCTGCTGTTAATTAATTCACCGTTGTCTGCTTTGTAAGCTTGTCAGCTTGCAACTGGGTGATCACATAACACACGAATGCATCACCCTTAAGCCGGTTTCCTGGTCTGACTTGCCCACAGCCTTCACAGAAAGCACTGTTTCTTTGAAATCAATCGTGTTGTGTTGAATCATTGTGTAAATGTATCATATGGTATAATAAAAATACTGTATATTCACAATACATTTAAAAAAAACTGTACAGTTATGAGTATTTATGTTTCATAGCAGCAGCTCTATGTTTTTGAATATTTAAGTAGTGTGTCTTATATCGTTTATCTAATAATATTCATGTGTATTTGCCCATAAATGTGAGTTTCCGCCTTCCTATCTGAATTCTGCCCAAGCATTGCCTAGATATCCCCAACTATGTCCATTTTGAGAGGATTCCTTTTGTTTGGGTCTGTTCCACATTGTGTCTGTATGATAGGCAGAGGTAAATGCCAGGCCAAGGTGACCCTTCCTTCCTCTGCTATGTCTCCTGCCTCATCAACCTCATGGTGTTCGAAGCAAAAATATATATATAAATTGTCTTCTCACACTCAAATTACTGTGCAAAAGATGAAAATAATTACAGCAATTTTAACCTAAACTGCAGATTACACTGAATGCTTTGCATTTTCCATTTAATGAAATTAACCGACTAAGTAGACATTTTAAAAGCAATTTTTTTTCTCCACGGCGCTTACTCAGAATAATATTCATCCTTGTTCCTGTCATACTGCTGACTGGAGGCGAGAAGCAGCCATGGTGTGATGAATGTACACATGATCTGCTGTCGAAGCATTAGTCACTGGCCTGAGCGGGAATACAGGCTGTCGGCACCTGGGGACAGTGGCAGACAGGCCCAGATTTATCCCTTTTGAATGTGTATGTGTGCCTTGCCCGGCCTTCTCTGTGGCCACAGGCAAGCTTGCAGCTTTGATAGTTTTTATTCCCCCATATCCCCGAGGTTGCTGCAACAGCTGTAAAACTTTGCTTTACTGGCACTGTGAAACCTCTTATTATTGATTTTTGTTGTCACAGACCCAACATTATCACAGGGTTTCAGTTAAATACTGCTGCTAAAGGCTTTCTTTTTTTGCTGAGCAGCCGGTTTAGGTCATAATGCTTGTGAATATTGGCTGTATTAGTTTTACATCAACAACACAAACGCCTGAGATTTGTTGTCTTCCGGTGTTAACATAATCATATTATCCTCTGCACCCTCAGATCAAGTTCGAAACAGCTATTTCATTGGTCTCGATGGCTCGCTGCGACTAGTGTTGGCCAATGGTATGGAGGTGTCCCTGCACACGGAGCCCCATCTGCTGGCCGGCACAATCATCCCCACAGTCAGCAAGAGGAACGTAACCTTGGCCATTGATAATGGCCTTAACCTGGTAGAATGGAGACAGAGGAAGGAGCAGGCACGTGGACAGGTCACTGTGTACGGCCGCAGATTAAGGGTAAGCGCTTTTCCTAAATGTGCCTCACACTTACATGAAAAATGAATATTTGAATATGACGGTATGTCAAGACCCCGTAATGCAATTAAGGATTTATGTTTCAATAAATAAATCAGTTAAAAATGAAACATCCACTAATATAGCAATGAATTTCTACATGTCCCACTTTGGTGACTGCAGCCATTGTGAATGTCATATTGGAATGACACACCTGTCACTGCTAAGCGGGTTTTTTAGCTGTAGGCTAACAGATAGCAAATGTATTCATTGAAAATTTAACCTACTGCACATGACTGTACCGTGTTTCATCAGCATGTGCCTAATGCTGCAACATAACTCAAATTTTACCATTTGCTTCAGTCACTAATGCACCGATGATGCCTGAAAGTTATTGGCTTTGGACAAAAATGTTCGTAATTGTTAATCCATCATTTACTCATTTTGAATTCAATGCTATATTCTCCAGATCTATTTTAACACAGTTTGGCACCATGGTGCCCCTAATGACATGTCTACAAAACAGTGTAGAATACATTTTATAACATTGGTATTATGGATATTTAATTTTATTGTATACACAATACTGTGTTTGCCAAAACAACTAAGTGAACACTGTTTCCCTAATTCTAGCAAAAAATAGTAACTGAAGAAACATGCTGAAAATGTTATCACCAGTTTGTGTTCTTTGTTTACACTAATTCCCTAGTGTTCTCTCAAAAAGCTTAATAAGTGATGTACATGCATTACTAGCAGATGCTGATTTATAAGATAAACACTTCTTTATTGACAAGGAAATCATCGAAATTGCTGGAAATTAGGAAGTCTGGAAAGTCTGGAAATTTTAAGAGATAGTTCTGTTATTGTCTTGGCATTGTGAGGCAAATAAGTTTAGTTAAGTTGTCTTGTACTCATTGTCTGGGAGGTGATACGTCTAATCGGGAGGTGCCACTTTGTCTGTCACTGGCTGTTCATTTAATGGCCCTGTCATCGCTCTAGCAGTGAAAGCGCCTAATGTATGTTACAGACAACGGCCCCAGGGGTGATGTAGGAAATGGGAGCAGCCTAATGGCAAGAACAGAGGGGATGAACAGAGCTCGAATCATTGAGCGACCTTGAGAGGCATGTCAAGTGATATTATGTGGGTGGCTGCATGAGTGTGCAGCGGTTGGAGGGGGGGCCTTGAATACAGAACAGAGGGATGTCTGATAAATGGAGCACAAAGGCCAGTTGTGTGTTCACATGCAATTGTTATGCTCGAGATGAGTGAAAATGACAAGCTGCTTTGGTTGGCGTCTTGAGTTTGTGTTGTTGTGGATAAACTGTGGTTTTCCTCATCTGTATTTCATATTTCTTATTTTTTGTCTAATCTGGATGGTAATTTCACATTTAAGACTGTAAGTTTTACACATTCTTTCTTCTATGCATTTCCTCAGTATTTCTACTGTCTGAATGCAAAATTGTTCCTCTTCTGAGGGTTTCATTGTCAGGAGCTTTTGGGAATTCCTCAGTAGACTTTATTTCCACCCAGTTAGAAAGCTGGATCTGACAGAAAAATTATCTTCACTTTATCCTTTAAACAATTCTTATTGTTAGTATTTTAACTGCACTTCACACAGAATAATTGTGTTTTTATGAGCACTTACTCCTTTTCGGTTTCAGTTAAAGTTCTCTCATGTAACTTTTATGAATTAAATATCTCACATCAAATGCCTTGACATGAGGTTTCAGAGCAACCCTCCAGTGTTCAAACGTCTGGGCGGTGTCCAGAACTTTTTATTATCCTCATGCATTTTTATGGAGCCAAATAGCATCTTATCTATAAAAATAAATAAATAAATAAATCTAAATTATCTTAAATTGATGCCAGACACATGCATCACCACATTCACATTAATTCCTCCAGAATTAAAATCAGGTTAGTTGCTGGTTTTCTCCTCTTGTCTTCATTTTTTTTTCTTGCTGATTGATAAATGTGTTTTTTTGTTTTCCATGTAATGACCTGAACAAGACTTTAAGTCTATATATCTGATCACTGTGAAGTCATGGGTTATTGTGTACAAGTGGCAGAGCTTTTTAAATATTTTCTATCAGACACAAAAACATTTATTGTTCTTCTCTGGTCAAATTAAATGAATTAAATATACTAATACTAATATTAACCTACTAATTCCTTTCAATATGGATTGAAACAGAAATAATCACTGCAACTCTAATGTGCCTTGCCTGAATAAGCTCACCCCCGCTGGTCTGCTGAATTTTCCATCAAACAAAGAAATATGTAAATTTTTATAAATTTAATCACTGTAATATCTCCTGCATTCGGGAGATACTGCTGCTTTATTCTAATTAAAAGCTGCGAAAAGAGCGTAAAAAATCACAGTGTGGCTAATGGCACAGAGAGGTTTTCCTCAGAAGAGATCCACACCAATCCCTCTCAATCATTGCTTCCAATTGTGTAGCAATGGCTAGTTTCTGTTTATTTCATTCTTTTTCTCCTACAGGTTCATAATAGGAATTTGCTGTCGCTGGACTTTGATCGAATCACCAGGACGGAGAAGGTCTACGATGACCACAGGAAGTTTACATTAAGAATCCATTATGACCATGCTGGGCGGCCGACGCTGTGGGCACCGAGCAGCCGCCTGAATGGAGTTAATGTCACCTATTCTGCTGGAGGCCATGTGGCCGGAATTCAAAGAGGAACCATGTCTGTGCGAATGGAGTATGACCAGACTGGCAGAATCACCTCACAAATATTTGCTGATGGTAAATCCTGGACCTACACCTACCTTGAAAAGGTACGTAATGTTTTTGTTGTAATTATGGTAAAATTATATACTGGGTAGAAGCCTCATGAGTTACACTGAAAGTTCATGGATTTAACTGCCAAACACATGACAATTTGATACAGTTGCACTGACATATTATCATACTTCAGCCGAAATACCAGGGAAAATATAATTAAATGTGTCTGTTGCACATGACCTGTCATACTTTATTACCATAATCAGACAGTGGAGTTCAACAAATGTTAAAAAAAAGAAACTCTGATGAAAGGAACAGAATAAATTATTACTTCCTTTACTAATTGAAGTCATGAGTGTTCTGTGAATTCGTATTGCGGTGCTTGAAATGAAGAGCAGAGCAGGGAAGTTTGCGCAATTATAAAAAGGTGAAATCTAACTTTAAGAAGCCTAATTATGTTATAAAATTCTGTATCTGTAAATATGTCATGTTTTGCCAGCAACATTTAAGTGCTGGGATGCTGGAAAAGCAATCTGAGAGGAGATTAAAAGTCTTAATTTGTTGGTGCATTAACAGATTTTATATATGCATGAAAACTTTGTTTACCTAACACTTTTGAATTGAAAATGCAGACTGCATGTGTGTGTTTTCTGTCTAGCTTGTGTTGTATTTCCAATACTGAACCAATGATCTGTCTTTTCCCTTCACCAGTCCATGGTACTGCTGCTTTACAGCCAGAGGCAGTACATCTTTGAATTTGACAAGAATGACCGTCTCTCCTCTGTCACCATGCCTAACGTGGCTCGACACACACTGGAGACCTCCCGCTCCATTGGCTACTATAGAAACACCTACCAGCCACCTGAAGGTAACGCGTCAGTGCTCCAAGACTACAGCGAAGAAGGACAGTTGCTGCAGACCATCTATTTGGGCACAGGTCGTAGGGTCATCTACAAATATGGCAAGATTGCCAAACTGCTGGAAATTCTCTACGACACCACACGCATTGGTTTCTACTACGACGAGCTGACAGGCATGCTCAAGACAGTCAACCTGCAGAGCGAAGGCTTCACCTGCACCATCCGCTACCGCCAAATCGGCCCACTGATTGACAGGCAGATTTTTAGATTCAGCGAAGAGGGGATGGTCAACGCCAGATTAGACTATGTCTACGACAACAGTTTCAGAGTCACAAGCATGCAAGCAGTCATCAATGAAACTCCGCTGCCCATCGACTTGTATCGCTACGATGACGTGTCAGGCAAAACAGAGCAGTTTGGGAAATTTGGAGTCATCTATTATGACATAAACCAAATTATTACCACAGCAGTGATGACCCACACTAAACACTTCGATGCTTATGGCCGGGTGAAGGAGGTCCAATATGAGATATTTCGATCTCTTATGTACTGGATGATGGTGCAGTATGATAACATGGGACGAGTGGTGGCCAAGGAGCTGAAGGTGGGACCATATGCAAACACGACACGCTATACATATGAATATGATGCCGATGGACAACTTCAGGTAGTGTCCATCAATGATAAACCCCTATGGAGGTACAGCTATGACCTAAATGGAAACCTGCACCTTCTCAGCCCTGGAAATAGTGCACGCCTCACCCCGCTACGGTATGACAACAGAGACCGCATTACTCGCTTGGGCGACGTACAGTACAGGATGGACGAGGACGGTTTTCTCAAGCAGCGAGGGAATGACTTCTTTGAATACAATTCAGCAGGCCTTCTGATTAGGGTGTACAACAAGGTGAACGGTTGGAGCATCCGATATCGTTATGATGGCCTAGGGAGGAGGGTGTCCAGCAGAAGCAGCATCGGCCACCATCTTCAGTTCTTCTATGCTGACTTATCAAGCCCCACTCGAATCACCCATATGTACAATCATTCAAGCTCTGAGATCGCATCACTGTACTATGACTTACAGGGCCACCTGTTTGCTATGGAGCTGAGCAGTGGGGACGAGTTTTATGTGGCCTGTGATAACATTGGTACTCCTCTGGCTGTGTTCAGTGGTGCGGGCATCATGATCAAGCAGATACTCCACACTGCATTTGGGGAGGTTTACCTCGATACCAACCCTAGCTTTCAGCTCATTATCGGCTACCAGGGAGGCCTGTATGAGCCTCTCAGCAGACTGGTCCACATGGGCAAACGGGACTATGATGTGCTTGCGGGCCGCTGGACAGCACCCAACCATGAGATCTGGAAACGTCTCAACAGCAAACACATTGCACCATTCAACATGTACATGTTCAAGAATAACAACCCGCTCAGCAACAATGAGGAGATCAAGTGTTACATGACTGGTAAGATTTTTCTATGGCTTTAGAAAGTATATCTGCCACTCTTACCACTCTACTGAAAGAAAATGTAAGAATGAGAGAAAATGTATTGGAAGAAAAAAAAATATATATATACA
>BJFM01003185.1:17519-32076 GCA_016586285.1 Arothron firmamentum | reverse complement strand
ACACACACACACACACACACACACACACACACACACACACACACACACACACCTTTTAACTAGTGTCCTATGGTGTTTCTGAGACAGGCAGTGTTGAAAGGCCAGTTGAGCAGTGCCATCTGGGCTTTATCTTAACATGAAGCAGTGCTCTACTCTGAAAACTAATCAATGTCATACAGTTAAACTAAACCAAAAAACAACCCATCTCGTATTGTGAAAGATAGAAATTAAAAGTGTAAACACGGAACCACATCTAATGAATTACATAATGTCTGCTTTTTGTTTTCCATGTCTGCAGCTCTTTTCTTGTTTGTGCTCACTCCTTCTGTCTCATTTGTGGAGAGCTTTTCACTGATTGATTCTAGAAGCAACTTTCCTTGGAGCTTTTACACTGAAATGATCACATGATGTGTATCTCTTCTGTTTTGCTAAAATATCATAAAACAGCTTGTTTTGTGCTGTTCAAAAAGAAAAAGTAGATTTACTGTTTCAGTGAATGCAGGAGGTAATTCTTGGATGTCAACCAACAAGGTAAGGAAGTCACCAGTTGAGTAGGGTGGATGGCTGTTGGGTAATGCTGTTTCTCTGAAGTGACAATTGCGTGACCCCGCGGCTTAGGGGTCAGGATGCTGATGCAGACTGCAAACTCCCCAGCTGAGGACTCTTGTTGATGTTGCACCATAATAACTGTTAATAATCTGTCAGAATAAACACAAATGAAAAAGGAGTTTGTGATGGATTAAAATAGATACAAAATCCAAAACACTGATCTTTCATACCATAGATACAAAGACAGCATGCTAAATCCTCACAGTGATGTCCACTGTAATGTCATTGGAATGCTGACTTTTGATCTGTTTAAAATGAAACAACATCAGGTCATTATTTTATTTAAAATACATGTCTGTGTCATTATCATAAGTCTGGAGAGCGTTTCGGCTTGAGAAAAATAATACAAACAAGAAAAACCCAAAAATTTAACTGTTCATATAATGGGACACAGCTGCTTTGCTGTTAATATTTGATGACCCACTGATCATGTCATCAATTTTTTTGTTTGTTTGTTTAACAAAGTTTTAAGATGCCATATATAAAAAAAGGAGGAAGGCTCAATAATATTAAACAATAGGCATCATCACCAGAATATACAACTACATTGACTGTAGTTTATATTACACCTGAGGTGACGGTAGTTTTAAAACGTGCGTCTGCAAAGTTCAGCCACCATTTGTTATTTATTTTATGTCATCAAGACAAGACAGAAAGGCTGAATATTTCAAAAAGGCACTTTATCAATTTAAAAAAAAAAATCACTTATAAACCTGCAGCCCATCCTGGTTCATAGCAACAGCAGTCTGGACTCTGCAGCCACCAACAGCCACACATGGCCTTATTGTCAAGAAAATAATCGATCACTTTTGATAAATAGAATTTTCTGCAGGGATCCTTGCTGCCTCTATTTTAGTTTTCTGTGTAGCCTAAAAAACAAAGGAAAAATACATTAGTTTTCTACGAAGATTTATTAAGCTAAGCTACATTCTTATAACCTTTTTCCTACTGTAACCTTTTGCTTTGTCATGCTGGTCATTGGTTTTAAAAAAAAAAACTGAGATTGAGGTATTCTGTGTGGCTGTGGATGAATTTGTTTACTTTGCATTGCTGAGTTGTATTTGTTGTTGCTGTCCTCTTAACGTAGTGTTAAAAGTGTGACGAACTAAGTGACTGGTTGATTAGCATTCTCCCTGGAATGACTGGACAAATAAAAGTAAAAGTAAAAAATAATAAGCAATGGCTCTTCGACTTAATTTGTGTAAAGCTACTATTGCTAAATAAACTGTGACTGACAACACAACAATCTCTACTGCCCAAATTTCGAATTTTTTGAAGCATCTTTCTTTTATAGAAGGAACAACAACGTAACACCCGGACACATCCCTTCTTAGTGGGTGCTACAGTTCATGGTGGCAGTGCGCATACGTCACCGGAGCGAGGCGAGAGGATTCCCCTCTACCTCCTTCCGCATTTGCACCGTTAACGTCGTATTTGTTGGGTAAAACGACTTTAGATCATACTATAATATGGTCCGTTTTCATGTGGGTGTATTACTCGATGACGAAATTAGCGTGACGCATGCGCAGCACTGCGATGCTGAGACAACACCGTATTAGGGGTATTTGTTTTTAATTACGCAGCTGTCTCTGGATTATAATCATATGACATTGGATACATATGACGGGAGTCTGCATCTTTAATTTGTTTAACATCTTTACCATTGAAGACATGTTTTGACAGGACTCCCTGGCACGTGAAGCCGGACCGACTTTCACCGTCGTCACACGGTCACGACGCAGCCTCGCAGTGCTCGCGCCTCCTACTACGTCACTGGTGGCCGCAAAGAGATCGAGCGCGCGTGTACACAGCAGACAAGTTCTTTCCGGTCTAAAAATAGTTTGTACCCGGTATCGGTAGGTTGTGGTACGTCTCTAGTGACGTCATTTGTGTTTTTTCTGCAAAGGAGGAAATTGACCTTTCTCTCCACACGCTGCTTGTCTTAAAAAGTCTCATCATGTTTAAGTGTAGCTGTTTTTGCAGACTTCCGTGGGGATGGGGGTGGTAATCGATGATTTGCAAACGTACCGAACTTAGAAATAATAATCAAGTCGAGTTCGTTTGGAGGAGTAGGATCAGGCGGAAAGTAAATGCGGCACAAGCATAAACAGGATCATTGGTTATCCACGGAGGGGAATAAAAGATCCCCCAGCCAGTGGGGGCTGGGGTTTTGGGGGATTAACGGCTGGGTCAGGGAGAAGGAGAAGCATGGATGACTCATACTGTATGTGCTGATAGTCTGGACATAGGACAGGATATTACGTGTGTTCCATATAAGTTAAAGAGCACCTTTTCATGACTGTTTCACAAAATAATCTTAACTTTCAGTTGGCGGACTTTATATCGGAATCGAAAAAATCCGTATCTTTACCCCTGGACTTCAATTGGGCACGCTCTAATTTGAGCTAATTTTAATCTCGTTCATGTTGTTGTAATGGTAAGTCTCTCATTCGCCAATTTAAATACAAAACTTTCCATTTTACGCGATTTACATGGGGCACGTATAAGGTATATTACACATGTTGGTGACAGCCGGGCGAACATGACAACATACAACTCCGCGCGTGTGTGCGCGCGTGTGTGCGCGCGCGCACAGACACAAACACCAGTCATAACTGAATGACGGAAGGTCGCCATGGAAACTGCGTTACGCTCCGGGCAGTCGGAGGAGAAAACAAGAACGCGAGGACTCACTTCAGTCTTCATTTCAGCACCACGCGAGCTTCTGGACAGCGCCCGAATGAACTCGTGCAAGTGGAGCCTCACATGCCTTATAAGGGATAGAGCAGCATCAGCACCGAGCCTGAGCGGAGTGGGAAGGGACTCCCAAAGAAAAACAAACACGCGTACGAGGGACACCGACTCCAAGCTCGGTGGCTCGAGATTTGCATCGAACCCAGAGCCAGACCCTGCCTCAAATGTCACAGCAACAGGTAAGCACCTTCTGCAAACTTGGATGGTTCGCTCAAAATTCGGTGGAGAATACACACTCCGATGTCGGCTGATGTGTTTGTGTTCCTGGAAAACTAATTCCTACCAGGCACTTCACATTCCTCACCTGGAGTCTCCGGAGTCTCGGTGCGTTTGGTTAGGACGTTAGCGTGAACACCAGATTAGAGCTAAGTGAAATTTGGAAAAGCTGTGGATTACAGAGCGCGTCTGGTATAAAGATGCGCTCAATGTAAACTACCTCTTTGACGGAAAACAGGAACAAGAAAAGAAATTAACCATTGGATCAAATTTAGCTATATATTTGTTAAATTTCCTGCTCTTATATAATGTTTAACCTATAATCTTTGACATCTTTGGGCAAAAATGTTGTTTATGAAATGATCTGTTTTAAAGTAGCTCTTTGCTGTAGCTAGAGTTTTCTGGCCACATAATAAAATTTTTTTTTATTATGATTATTATTATAAGTATTTACCTAAGTTTCCTGAGCACTGGTATTTTCCCCATATCTTCATAGGACCTCAGATTTGTTGAGTTTTCTGTGGATGTGATCGAGAATGTGTGAGCTAAACTGATACGCCTGGATGAGTCACTCAGGCTGCAAGTTTGCAGAAGAGTGCCAAAGGGGAGGGGGAGATAAAAGGTTTCACTGGATAACAGTCCTGCAGTGGCGCTGTGCTTCCCGGATACATTGTTTCATTTATATATGACCAATGTCATATATTAACTCTACTTATTACCAATGATTACTTTTCCAAAGTTTGCCTGGCAGCAGGTTTGTTTTGTTTTTTTACAATAATTTTTCAGAGTGTTGTGTTCTGTTAATCATTCACAGTTCTTAGACCTGATTTTCTAATATAAACCACTGTTCTATAGTATTCACTGGCATGTGATCAGAATTTAAAAAGTAATAACACCTTGTAACGGATTGTTTGTGGTTGTGATTTGGCACTCTAATGTCTGACAGTACAATACGCGATGATCAGGAAACATCCCATTTCTGCGTCCTTAGTATCCCGGTGTTTAGCCTGCTGGTTTTGACAATCATGGCAATCACCAGCATTCAGCTGTAGCACCAAGTGACAAGTATTGACTAAAGCAAACAATAGATGATAACGGGCTGCTACGAGTCACCATTCCACGGGCAAAACTTAGGCTCCAGTATTTTTACACATACACCCACAATCATGCAGTCAATCACACAATAGTGTTCTGACTATACCCTGTTGTGGCAAATCTTTCCTTTATTGACAATATTTTGCAAAGTCAGATTGGTTCAAAGGGCTTGAATGTAAAGGCTGCATGCATTAATACTGGAAGAATAAAATGTCTGAAAAATCAAACACGATTGGCAACAGTTAGTCATGCATTGTTAACAAAATGTAACAAAATATGAGCGTGCAGATGATTTACTGTATTTTTCACTTGAGCACAATTGATAATGGATACTCATCATTGGCAGCATACACAGAAACAAAAAGCATATGTGTGGATCTAATATTGTTATGTTGGTGTGATTAATGCAGTCTGGTGCTGATGACTCATTCAGATTAACTCTTGCAATACTAGTAGAAAAAATCAAAACACTCAACAAGCAAGGGGTGTGTATGCCCCTGTGTATTATTATTCTCATTGTTATTATCATCATTATAATTATTTTTATTATTACTGAACTAGTAGCTACCCTATGAAGGACCGCGATGTCTTGCAATTATACATTTTTTTTAATTTTACATTTTAAACTTTTATTTACTTGTTTTAATTCGAGCAGTGGGAGAATGTTTAAGCAGAGCTCCATGTGGGTCTTTCCATGTGTCGGTTTGTCAACACAGCAGTTATAGTAGCTCTGTGGAAAAGCTGTCAGCCAAGCTGTGACTTGCAGACAGCCGACAAGTGGGGGCGGCACATGTGAGTGTTAATGTGTGTGAGATAGACAAAGGGAGAGTGTTATAAACATAGCGTTTTGTCATAGGCTGTAATAAAGACCATGTTGTCTCCTTTCTCAGGACAGCGGCATGTCTGAAACCAAACCCAAATCCAGTCAGCGGTTCCACAGTCTAAACACCGAGCAAGTGGAAGTCCTCCATCAGGTTTTGTCAGAGGTGGTGCCAATCCACGGCCGTGGGAACTTTCCCACCCTGGAGCTTCGTCCTCGAGACATCATCATTGCCGTGCGGGCCAGGCTGCAGAAGCAGGGAATCACCGTGAGGGATGTTCGTCTCAACGGCTCCACTGCCAGTCATGTGCTTGTCCGGGACAATGGCACAACCTATAAAGATCTGGACATCATCTTTGGAGTAGAGCTGCCCAGTCAGGAGGAGTTCCAGGTTTGATTGATTCTGGATTTAACCATCTCTAATGAAGAAACATTAATTAGTCTTTTATTTAAATGGTTAATTTATAGGCCAAGGGACGACTTTGTCATTCTTTTTATCCCCTTCTCCCAGGTGATTAAGGAATCAGTGCTGGGCTGCTTGCTAGACTGCCTACCTGCTGGGGTCAACAGGGAGCGGATCAGCAGCGCTACAATGAAGGAGGCCTATGTACAGAAAATGGTCAAGGTCTTTAATGAGTATGACCGCTGGAGTCTCATTTCACTCTCTAACAACAGTGGCAAAAACCTGGAGCTTAAGTTTGTGAGCGCCTTGAGGCGACAGTTTGAGTTCAGTGTCGATTCCTTCCAAATCATTCTGGATCGTCTTCTGGAATCCTACATGCAGCAGGATTCCCAGAGCCATATTAGCACTGCTCAGCTAAAGGACCGGTCTGTAGAAAATCACAGTAAAAGCTCCCAATCTCCGCTCAAACAGTCCAACACTCCTGAGAAGTCTACTGAAGACGTTGTCAGTAAAGAGGCTGCTTCCGGAGGAAAAACACAACCAAGAGATAAAGTGCTTAAAAAAACACAACACTCACTATCAGACCTATTGAACCAGACAAGACAGCCCAATGTTGAAGACCGTGAGGAAGAGAAGATGCCTGCAGAGCTGAAAGAAAAATCAGAAAACTTGGAAAACTTCGCTGGCCAGGCAAGTCGAAGAAGCTCTTTATCAGAAAAAGAAGAAACCTCAGAGCAGACAGAACCATCGACTCCATTTGAACTCGTAAAAGAGGCAGAGTTCTCAGAAAACACTCCGCCTTCATCACAGGCAGAACATTCAGAGCAAAACCAGCCCTGCGATGGCTCTCAACCACCACCACCTCAAGAACTTCTGTGTCAATCAGAAAACAGCAAACCTCCTACTGTACATAAAGACCTCACAGAGCAAAGGGAAGCGTCAAAGGAGCCACGACCCCCAAACCAAACACAGCCAGGGTCCCCAGAGCTGGCAGAAGAACATGTCACAGATCTGTCCAAGTCTTTCCATAAAGGTCAAAGAAGCAATGAAGAAAGCGAGACACAAAGTGTGTGTGCTCCAGAGAAAAATGTTCCTCCACAGGCAGAGACAGACACACAATTAGCAGATGTAACAAAAGTAGAAGGAAACACAGGGGAAGTAGAGGGAAAATATACAATGGAAATAAATGAGGAGACAGGAGAGATTTTAGGATCAGGGGCAAAAACCATAAAAGACAGAGAGCGTATTGATTTTCCTTGCTCCACCTCTTCCACATCTCTTACAATTTACAACCCGCCACCTGCAAGCACACCAGATACACTGGAGATTCCCAGCTTGTTGCACATCTCAGATAAAACATCTAACACGGTTGATGGCGTCAGCCCTCCAGATACTCAGGATAACTTATCGCCACCTCCCTGCCTTCCTTCTGACAAAAAGAGCTCTTCCTCTTCGTCTAAGGCCTCAGACAGACTATCTCACATGGTGGTGCTCAAGCACTCCTCCCCCAAACCACCCCGGAGGATGTGCAAGAAAGTTGTCCAGTCTTATCAAAATCCAGTATCTGAAAATGAATCGGTCACAGCGCCGTGTCCCGACACAGATCTTAGCTCTAATCTTGAACGTAAGCTATCTTCTGACCCAAAGCAAACAGCTCCGAGTTCAGCCGTGACACCTCCACCAACAAACAGTGTCTCTACCCCACCAAATCCTGGAGCTGAACCCCACGTTTCCAGGAACCTGGCTGCAAACCCAGACCTTACCTCAGCTCCTGCCCCTGATATCACCTCTGCCATAGATATCTTATCTCCACCCAACACAGATATCAAATGTGAAATGAGTATCCTTAGCCCTAAGGAGACACAGTCCACACACGAGGACCAGGTGGAAAAATCCCAGTGGCCCAGTAAAGAAACTGCTCCTGCTTCTGAACAGATGGAACCTCCTGATTCAGTGGAGATTGCAGTTTCACACGCAGATGCGGCCATGTCGAACACATCAACATCTGAACATACCCCATTTGAGGTCACTGGTGAAGACGAAAAAAGAGAATCATGGAGTCAAAAGTTAGAGTTGTCTCGGCCAAATGGCAGTGCCGAAGACAACCCTCCCTCCACCTCTCACTGTGCCACCTTCCCAGTTTCATGTGCGACCCCTCCTCTATTAAGTCTTCCCCTTCCTTCTTTCACCCCATCACCACCCAGCCTTAGCCCTCCTCCATGTCTGACGCCTCCACCCCTCTGCCTGTCATCTCCGGTGGTGAGTGCCAGCCCTGCAACCAGCTTGAATTCTCCTCCGTTGAGTTTCAGCCCTACCTCTTCCTGCCTCGGCTCACCGTACCTGACCCCGCCTATGCTTAGCCTCAGCCCTCCTCCCCACTGTCTCAGCCCCCCTTCTCCTTGCCTCAGCCCTCCTCTTCTCTGTCTGACGCCACCGGTGGAGTCAAGCAGCAGTGCACCTCAGGTATCTTTAGACACGGAGCCTTTGATACTGAATGCAGACAGCGGGGAGCATTTTGAGTCCTGCCCTCAGACAGAAGCTCCCAACCTGCAGTTAGAAGGTATAAATGGACAAGATTATATGTCATCAATGCCTCAGGTTGCACGGCCTGTTTCTTTTCCAATCACTATCCCAAGTTCCACCACACATTTGCTGCCTCCGTCTCCGAGCGGAAGCCCAGGGGAATTTACCCCTCCAAAAGCCGATGAAGCATCCAGCACTGTGCCTGAGAATAAAGACGTCCCTAAGGTAACTGCAGACACGCCTGAACAGAAAAACACTCCTCAGGCATCTGACTCAGTCCCGGCTGTCGAGGTGCTGGCAGAGAGCATGTATGGTGATTTTGAAGCGGCCATGGACCACTTACGCTATCGCCTAATTGCGACCAGGAATCCTGAGGAGATTCGAGGTGGCGGCTTGCTGAAGTACAGCAACTTGTTGGTCAGAGACTACCGACCGGCCAGTGAGACCCAGATAAAGACACTGGAGCGATACATGTGCTCACGGTTTTTTATCGATTTCCCTGATGTGCAGGAACAACAGAGGAAGATCTTGTCCTATCTGAAGAACCACTTCATTGGCGAGGAGAGGAGCAAGTACCAGTATCTGATGACGCTTCGTCGCGTGGTGGACGACAGCACGGTCTGCCTGATGGGACACGAGAGGCGTCAGACACTAAACATGATCACAGTGCTGGCGCTGAAAGTTCTAGGAGAGCAGAACATTATCCCCAACACAGACCATGTGACATGCTTCTACCAGCCTGCCCCATACCTTGCAGAGCACAGCGCCCCCTACATAGCAGAACCGAGCTACTGCAACTACTTCATACCCCAGGGAGCATCAACTCTGCTGTACCAACCATACCCCCTACACCTGCACACGCAAACTGGGCTAGTATAAAACACACAATGTGGAATTATGCTGTACAGAGATCAGTGAGGAAAAGGTGCTTGCTACAACAACATAGGTGGAGAATGGAAATATAATCCATAATCCAATAACTGTCTTGTCTGTAGTCGACCTGTGGGTGCGGGTTTTTACGGTAAAGTCTTAAGAGTATTCTGCAAGGTTCTAACATGATCACATTAATGTGAGCTGGGAAAACATTAATTCTTCCGACGTTAAAATGCTAGAAAATTCTGTATGCACTACATGAGTCATAGCCTTTTGGCCTCCATGGGAAACCGAGAGTGCTGTCAACACACACACAAACACACACACACACACATATCCAGGTTCTTGAATTTGTGTATATTATTTTTGTGGTCTAAGTGTGTTGTTCTTAATAAGTTTGTTCAGTATGTAGACCTTGCCTGTGGTTGATATCGTGCATGGATAAATTAGGACTGTTCTTTCACTGCCAAATACTGTGTTACGACTATGCGACAGTTTATTGTACTTTTAATCCATCGCTAAAGGGGATTTAGTCTGAAAAAATATTTAGGGGCAAGTCTGACAGTGCATACAATATTTTTCACACGTACATTTTTGGGTTCATTGAAGTCGTGAAATGCTCCCAAAAATACAATCAACATGCATGAGTAGCTAAATATATAATATATCACACCCTAGAGTCAAAGCAAAGGCTTTTGATTAAAAAATAAATAAATAGATAAATGATCTATTTTTGCAAGACTTTCCAAGACTCAGTGGTAAACAGGCCGGTCAGTTCCTACAGATAAAATACCAAGAGATTTGCCTTCGCAATAGACTGTACAGCATATTGATTACAATATATTGTGTGCAGATACACTACATTGTTTTCAGGTAAACTGTGTTAAGATGTAGTGCTTGAATCCCTTCTCTTGTGGAGTCCTTTCTGTAATCACGTGGTGTAATGTACCATCTAGTGTTGACTGATTTAATGCTAAAGTTTACTCTGTGGAGGTGGCCAGGTTATAACCATCTTTGGGTCATCTCTGTACATGGCGGACAGATCGGGCTCAATTACAGGAGGTACATTTGGAAACGTGTGACTCCTCACGGCAACAATCAGCACCCTCTTTATCCACGCAGTTGGAATGGAGGTGAAAGTCATCCATCCCCACCTCCAAACAATTCCAAACTGTGCAACAGCAACTATGACCAAAGATGGTTCGGGAAAATCAAGTGCCTAAATGTGAGACATCATTGGCATGTCTTTATCTCACTGCACTGGGGGTAATAATGGGGTGGGCCTGCGGCATGGTTGGGTGTGTGTTCAGTTGTTGACCCTTGTTTTTGCTGCCTGTTTTGATGTCTTCTTTAATGTAGTCCTTTGTTGTTTACTCATGTACATTTTGATAATAATAATAATAATAATTATAACAATAAAGGGGAATCTCAACCAACCTTTACTTGTAACCAAAAGTTGAGTTCTTTCAGTGCGGCTACAAGTGTTTGTTTGAAGGAGAAAAAAAAAGCAACTTTCATATTTTCTTATCTCTATTCTCAACTCTCTGCGGACATGTTCTCCCTGTGATGTGGAATGATCCACTTAAGCATGGCCTTGAAATCACGGCGATGCCAAAGAAGACCAGCACAGTCCTGTGAAATGCTGCCTGTCCGCTCTTATTTAAAAAACAGCTGTCCTTTAGATGTGTTTGGACCTGAATGACGCACAAGTGACGCAACCCAGCAGGCTCATCAATGTGGAAATGTGAGAATGTGATTCGTGAAGTATGTGACTGAAATGGGAAAAGGGCGCGTTCGGAGGGAAAACACAGTTTGCCCTGGAGCGTCATCAGGTGGTCCTCTTCCTCATCTGGTAATTGAAAAGAGCAGCGGTGTAAAGAAAACAACAAGGCTGCAGGCCTCCCACCGTTTCACGCCACTGATAATCCTGTGATTCTGCGATAATCGGTAGTGGTAGTATAGGCTCACGTATGTGCACGCAGGGTTGCAAGCATGTGGCTCTCCTGGAAACAAAGTAAGTGTGTAAGCTATTAGGGTCTGTATCAGTGTCTCGCAGACCTCTTAGCCACTCCTGTCCACGCAGGGTTACCATAGAGACAGAGACGGTGCACAGTGGGTGAAGGGAGCATAACGAAAGACAGGGAAGACCCACACAGCAAGTGAGGGGGCTGGAGATAGAAGACAAGCAAAGAAGGAAGGGGTGTGAAAAGGACAAAATAGTGGACAGAAGAAAGATGGATGTGTGTTCGAGAAGAAAGAGTTGATGAGAGCAAAAGTAAAGGGCAAAAGTGAGTGGGAGGGGGAGAGGTTAGAGGTAGCGTGAGGCAAGGGGAGCAAGGCGATTGATAGGAGGAGAGCGTGGGAGGTTGTCAGGCACCAGGGGAGTCACTGTGAGGTGGCTGCAGTGACGACAGCAGCAACGTTCATGCTGGAACAAAAACACACAACCAGGAGCGACCATCAATTTTCCTAATGGCCAGCCCACCAACAAACTCACTGAAAAAAAAAAAAAGAAAAACAAGAATATCACCCACACATAAATAGTTCTGACAGAAGCTTTGGCTACAGAATACATGTTCCACTGCCTAAAAAAGCATCTCAAATGTCCCTTTTTCTAAATCCTTTCTTGCAATCTCTAAGATGTTTTAACTCATTAGAAGTGGGAATGATTTTTGTCTGTAGGTAAAAGGAAAGTAAAATGACTTTGAAGTATTGCAGTGAATCTAAATAATTATGGCCAATCATGCCCATCTGCATCACTTGTTTTTCAAATGAATTCCTCTCTAACGTTCTAAATGTTGCGAGAACAGTTTTGGTTTTGCCACTATAATCAACACTTGCGCCTGCTATTTTCAAGCACTCAGTGGCTCCCCATTAATAGAAACCCTAATCATTTTTGAGGGGTTTTAATGCTCCGTTTGCTGTGACTCATGAACATTGGGTAATTAAATGGATCCAGAGTATTCACCATTCATAATTATGTTTCATTTACTACAACCCCAACCTCAGCCCGATCCGCCCACGCCCTCCATATCCCCTCACCGTGTTCCCTCCCAGCACCCACCTGCTCTGCTGAAGGCTATGACTCAGTCTTCTTCTTACTAAGGGTACAAGAGGATAAAAGCTTAATGAAAAACAGGCAAGAAAGTGATTTTTCTCAATGACATACAATGAGACGCGCACCCGCTGAAGTTGATCCATTTCATTCACTAATTCACCCTTGACAGCAAAACGGTGAGATGGCGTGGAGTGCCTCAAAAATAGTTTCCCACTGCTGGAGATGTCTGTGGCGTCACCACTGAGTGACACGGATGGATGATTTCTTAAGGACGAACTTGTCAGACACACGCCATATGTGGAATTAAATCAGTTGACCCTGAGGAGACAATGCTGTCGATCAGACGAAGGACTATTGTGTTAATCTGCATCATCCCATCTGCGCAAACGTCTGGCACAGAACGTACTGTCATTACTTTAATTCCCCTCGCATCGGCCCAAATTATGTAGTGATTCAGAATAAGTGGGAAACAATTTTGCTTTCTGCATGTCTGAGTCTTCCCTCTGCAGATCGCTTACGCACCAGCTCGTATTCTGGAACCTGTGGGTTGTGAGGACCTTGCTTTATTAATTATGCAAACTAAATGCAGCATAATGGATCATAAACGCTGTGTGACGAAGACACAAGCTTGCGTAATGTGACCAAGCAGGCAGAGAGAACGAGAGGTTCAGCTTAAAGCTCTACGTGCTCTAGGTGGGTTTTGGACATGTCCCCTCCTGAGCTGCAGGTGTCCACCACAGCGGCTCCAGACCCAGTATTATGGAGCTCCTGACTGGATCCAGATTTCTGGAAATTGCATGCTGTATGACTCAAACTTGGACTTGGACTGCTGTCTTGACTCAGACTGCGGGCAGTTGCATTGTCGGATGATTTGCAAACTCTGCCCTGAGTTTTTTTGTTGGTTTGTTGGGCTGGAGGTGTACTGCACATTCTGATGATGGTGGGAAACTGTCATCCAGAAGTAGTGAAAGTACTTTCGTGTGAATATACAGTGTGTATATATATATTTCTAATTGAATCTGTGAGATTAATAAAGTATATATATATATATATATATATATATATATACTTGTTTATATATTTATATACTTTATTAATCCCACAGATTCAATTAGAAAGTAAGTGTAGTTTTATGAACTGGACAAATCAAATATTGTAAGTTTTAAAGTGCTCAACACAGTGATGCAGTGATTAGCACTGTAGCCTGGATTCAAACCCAGGAGCATTTTTGTGTGGGGTTTGTTAGTTTTCCCCCCTGTCCGCATAAGTCCGTCCGGGTACTCTGGCCTCCTTCCATACTTTACAAACATGCATTTGGCCTCAGATGTGATGAGGTGGGTGGATGGATGGATGGATGGATGGATGGATGGATGGATGGATGGATGGATGGATGGATGGATGGATGGATGGATGGATGGATGGAATCTACATGTTTCATTGACAATAGCGCAGACAACATTAGTCCTCATGTCATATAACCTGGATTTGTACCTGATCATTCGGGTAACGATGACTCACCTCTGACTCAAGAGAGGTGACTTGTTGCAGTCAAACTCTGAGATCTCAGTGAAAATCAGAATATATCATTTTTTTATTGATTGGGATACCACTTTTGTTTTATTGGTAAGTTTATCACTGCTTTATCATGATATCCTGTCATCATCATCTTTATTATTAAGAAGAGGAAGGTGTGACTATTGCTATAGAGAGAGTATAAAGAATAAATTGCTTGACTATCTCTTCAGAGAGAACAGTGTCAGAGAGGTATTTCTGTAAGTACAGTTTTGGGGCACTCCCAATTTATTTGAAAAATGAATAGAACACCAACCACTATTAGTTTTATCCTTTTAAAGATTAAATCGAGTGAGGTGTTGAGTTCTTGGCCAGATGAAGTGATGATCATTAGTAACCTATTAAGACTCACAGCAACCTTGAGTGAGCACATCTATTTCTAAAATAATGGTTAATTTGACTGTTGAGCTGATAACCTCATTAGACTGGCTGCATGCCTTGGGACTGCTGCTTGTTTCTGTGTGGAAACTGCTTGAAAACATCAACAGGTCAAAGATTATATCACATGTGTGCGTGTGTGACGGAGGAGAGAGAGAGAGAGAGAGTGAGAGAGAGAGAGAGAGAGAGAGAGAGAGTGTGTGTGTGTGTGTGTGTGTGTGTGTGTGTGTGTGTGTGTGTGTGTGTGTGTGTGTGT
>BJFM01003184.1:6381-20447 GCA_016586285.1 Arothron firmamentum | reverse complement strand
GCGACGCCGCACTTTAACTGGATTTTGGTGCACTTTGCTGCGCACATGAGGGGTTTTTTTTCCCATCCTTGCTGATAGTTTCAGCTTAGATGGAAACTGTAGATAAAATAAAAGCAAACAGGCGCCGTGAATGCAGTCAGCCAGATGTGAGGACTTGTTTCCTTCTTCCCTCAGCTCCTTCCCTCAGCTCCTTCCCATTCCTGTGGATATGGCGCCCTCTTGTGGTCAGCTCTGGTGCTGCAGGCTGCTCGGGGGCTGAGGTCGAGCTCAAGGTTGAGAGTTGAGGGCTTCAGGCCTGAGAGGACGAGCCCAGCTCTCCCACCTGGAGGTCAGGGGCAGAAGACATGAAAAGTCTCCCCCCACGTGCCAAAGGTTCCTGGCCTCACCTGCCCCCTCTGCCTCAGAACCACCATCAGAGGTGGGGACTTGATCAAACCTGCCAGCGTTCATCAGGAAATTCCAAGAATTAGCAGATTACTCAGAAACGCCTCTGACTGTTGTTACCTGGAAGAACATCTGGTGTCATGCGATACAGGTGATAGCATTCGGTCACACGCTGCTGGCGCGTTCACATCAAAGCACATTAGCCATTGAGCTGAGCTGCTTTTGCTAATTAGCAGAACCAGGAGGCGGCTGAGTGAACAGAATCAGCCCTTTCAAGACGGTGAGTCAGTGGCAGCGTTTGCAGTTTGTGGGGACTTTACCGCCGACCCGCCTGCCAGTGGTTAATGAGGCCCACATGTTGGGGAGGAGGTCCCGCCTCCGGACCCTCACTCTGCCGCGCTAACATGGCGGCGGAGACGGGGCTCGTCTGAGGGAGCCAGCGAGCTCCCTCCCGGGGTTGAGTCAGCAGCTACAAACGGCCCCGTTTTGCTTCTTTGTGGGGGGGCCCCGTTTGCACGGTTCTTCAGAACCGACGGCCCCGGCGGCCCCGAGCGGCCGTGACTCAGAGGAACGTCACCGCCGGACCCGCCTTCACGGGCCGCAACGTGTGATTCAGAACAGAACGTTCATGTTCCATGTCCAGCAAACGTTTATCTGTTAGCGCTGGTGATGCTAACGTCGACCCAGACGTCTGGATGAGCCTATGGACACATTTATGAACGCACACGCAGACATCAAAGAGTTAAACATCAAAGCTCAGCTGGTGTAGCCTCAGTTGGCGTTAGCATCTAGCAGCTAGCAGCTAGCAGCGGCGTTGACAGCTCGGCTAAACCGCAGGAAGGAGCAGGTAAAATTCTCCAGAAGGACACTGGAGCCTCTGTGACGCGCTCGCCAGAATAAACAGGGAATGGAAAGTGCACCAGGTGTTGAAACCTTCCAAAATGGCGCTCGCTGTGGGAGCTGTCGGGCGCGGTCGGCCGTGAGTCATCGGCGTCAGCTGTGGGGAGGTCACACGGGCACTTTGCCAATGACATCAAAGGAAAGGGAAGTGGCAGATAAGGAGTCAGAGCTGCTTTGATTGTTTTAATGCCCCAGTCACGCTGGTCTCCTGGTAGTGCTCCCTAGGGGGCGCCATGCTGTCATCTATTTGAATGCAGGTGTGTTACTGAGGGCACTTTGGCACATTTTATCAGTTCTTCATTCGCCTGCAAGAGTCTTTGTGGTTGCTCAGATGGAGGGGCACCTGTGGGGGGCACAGCCACGGGGGGGGCTCTATTCATAGAAGGGCACTTCGGTACCCCTGGAGCCCGGGTTGGTGCGTCCCCGCAGGCAGCCTCGTGGGCACTCTGCCGTTCTGAGCCCCTGGGAGGGCTGCTTCAGCAGGGACTCCACGTTTGACCTCCTGTCGGAGGTCAAAGCCGGCTGTTTTCCTGACTGTTGAACGTCTCATGGACACGTGTGACCGGACTCAGCTGGATTTTCTGCCGAGCTTGGCTGCTTTTCTTCTGGGTGCAGCAGAAAGTCGGAGGCCGGAACCCGGAGCTTTCAAATCAAAGGTACACTCATGGCTCTCACCAGAGCGTGGTTCCTGCTGGAGAATCTGTTCCCGTCTAGACCCCCTTTGACTCACTCCGGGTGACTCACTGATGGACCGCATCCCAGCTGGACGGTTCTGGCGAACCTCATCCAGCACCAAAGCTGCGCCTTTCGCCGGGATTTTGCGCCGCTACCGAGGAATCGGCGGCGTGTTCCTGCTGCCAACGTCAGCCGTGACGTCAGTCGGGAACTCCCCCCCGTGGGTGAGAGTCGGGCCGGCCCGGGGAGCGGACGCACACCTCATGCAGGATGGTGCGAGGTGTGACCGTGTGACGTCCGCAGACGCTCCATGTGCGTCAAGACGCGCGGATCTGAGGTGCGTGAGAGCGCGTAAATCAACAGGTAGGTGGCCAGGAGAGCGGCTCACTTCTGACCAGTCGGACCAGCAGAGGTGTGTTTTGGGGTTTTAGTGACAGCTGACACACACGCGCGCGCACACACGCACCCGTTTCCTCGCGCTTCAGGGTTGCGGTGCTGCCGTCTCTTTCGGGGACTTTTCGGGTCTCTGCCGGGTGGATGAAGGAGATCCTGGTGGATGCAGGAGAGAAGGCAAGATCCTGGCATAGCTGCTGGCTCTGACTCCCCGCTGTGCCACCAACTTGCCGTCTTTCTGCCTCCTTTTGCGCCCACAAGTCTTCCACCAACTCCTCCTCTGCTGCTGGGATCACCAGAGAGCTTCCAGAAGAACGGAGACAGGAAGATAAAGTCAATGAAACTGGGGGGGAAATGCTAAAGAGGGGGGTTATGGGGATGACTGGAGTCAGCTGTTATGAAGAAATGTGTTTCCTTCTGAAAATCTGAGGCTTCAAACTCTGAAATGAGGCCGCATTTGACAGAAGTTTGGGTAAGTCAGTCAAATTTTTATTAAACACATTAATTCCACAATAATCTTATGTAATTGTGTAACATGAATCAGTCAACAGTGAGGAGAAGTGTTGCTGCCTCGTCTTTATCATCTCAACGTGTGTGAGGAAGATCAGAAGATCATCTTCTCTCTTTCTGCAGGTCTGGACAACCTGCTGATGGTGGCTCATCCAGAAAACATCACAGTAAGAGTGAAAATTATACATTCTGAAGTAAATCGAATAACATGAAAGCAAGCGCATGTTTATGAGCTAACATGGGTTCTGTCCACTCAGCCTGTTTTCCCCCCATTTTGTTTTAAAATGCACTATTTTTCTGTATATAACGCCCAGCATTACAGGTGCGCAGATAGATTTGTGGCTGTAAAACAATAAAAAGTAAACTTTTATTCAACCAGTGTAACAAAAAATCATTGTCTTCATTCTTTTCCTGTACATTTGTTTTTAATTGTGATGATCATTCTATTTATAGAAAAGTTTTTATTAGGGAAATGAAACCGCCTCAACTTTATTTTAAAAGTTTACCTATTTTCCTTTATAATCATGCAGAAAACTATTAAAGCTAAAATGCTTTTTAAAATACTGTTTGAAGGTAATGTTTGGTCTAGAAAACAGAAAAATGTCATTAAAAAGACAAGAGAAGCAAAAAGGCATGACTCATCACGTGACCCACCCCCTTCCGTCGTGACGTGATGACGTATGACATATGACGCAGCGCGTTCGCAGCTGCTCTGCGCGTCCTCGTGTTCGCGGTCGTCAGGAGGCGGTTCGGCGGGTTCGGCTGGTTCGTCCTGGTCCAGCTGCTCGGTGAGAACATGTCGGAGCTGCCGAACCTTCAGAATATTCGCCCTCGTTACTTCCACCGTCTTGTTTCTGTGCTGAAGGCGTTAGCACCGATGCTAACAGCCTCCGCGCTACGCCACCAGCTCCAGCTGCCGCCGATGACTTCGCTAATTTGTTGAGCAACGTTGCAGATAAATTGTTAACTTTTCATAAGAAAACCAAACGCAACCTGCCCCTGAACCCGGTTCCATTCTGCTTGGATTCACATTTTTCCAAGCTGAAGACGGATCAACACAGAAAAATAACCGAGTAATGATCGTTTGACGTATTTTTGTGGCATTATTTCCACATTTTCAGTTTTCTCACACTTTTTTAAACGTAAATTTGCTATGCAGGACATATTATTCATCCAAGACTGCAACTTAAGTAAAATAAGTGCAACGAAACCTTTTTAATGAAACGTTTTTTTGTTTTTATAAATTACAATGTCGATATTCGTCTGTGATCCGGTCATTACACTACATTTCCCAGCATCCTCTTGTTGACGTTTTCTGAAGTCGGAAGTTAATTTTCTCCTTTCACTGTTTTGGATTTCCAAATGTGCTTGTATCAAGATAAAACCACATATCACATGAGTGTAAAATAATTAAAGATGGATGCGCAATTTGCACAAATTTTCAGTTATTAAGTTTGATAATGAAGAAACTACACATCCCACAATGCATCAGGTTCTCCAACATTTATTCTATAGTGTTTGCTAGAAGTATTGTTATAATATATGGATATAAATCCTAACTGTAGATCTTTTGACCAAGTTTAATTCCTCGTTACCTCATGGCTGGAAGGTTACGGTGGATTTTAAAGTGAATCCATCCTCTTAAACTGTGTTTCCAGGAGTCTGTTGTTTGTTGTCGTCTGCTGTCACCCTGAAGCTCTCCGGCAAAGATGAACGGTGAAAACATCGGCCTGAGCGAGAAGCTCGTGTCCGCCTCCTACATCCGGCAGGGGAGCCAGGCGCGCCGCAGCCACGAGCAGCTCATCAGACGCTTGCTGGAGCAGGTTAGAGGGGCCCCCGCCTGTCCTGGTGGCCTCATGTGAAGGACAGCGTTACCTGGCGTTGGTCCGCTCTCTCTCCCAGGGCAAGTGTCCAGAGGAAGGATGGAGCGAGAGCACCATCGAGCTCTTCCTGAGCGAGCTGGCCGTGATGGACAGCAACAACTTCCTGGGTAACTGTGGGGTCGGAGAGCGAGAGGGCCGGGTGGCGTCCAGCCTGGTGGCTCGCCGACATTACAGGTTCACAACCGTCCGCCCGGCGTCCGTCCGCCTGTCAGAAACGCTGGATGAGCCGCACGTGCGTGTGTTTCCCGCAGGCTGATCCACGGCATCGGCCGCTCGGGCGACATCGCTGCGGTCCAGCCCAAAGCTGCAGGGTCCAGCTTGCTCAATAAGCTGACCAACTCGGTGGTGTTGGACGTCTTAAAGCTCTCGGGTTGGTTTTAATGAAAACTGACAGTGACCTTGAGCAGATTCAGAGGTCACTGACTTTGTTTCCGTGTGCCGGTGGGTTTAAAGGCTTGTCTCTGGATCACAGGCGTTCGGAGTGCGGTTAGCTGCTTCGTTGTTCCCATGGCGACGGGGATGAGCTTGACCCTGTGCTTCCTGACGCTCCGCCACCGCAGGCCGGAGGCTCGCTACATCGTTTGGCCTCGCATCGACCAGAAGTCGTGCTTCAAAGCCATGATCACTGCAGGTGGGAGAAGACGCCGTCCTTCAGGTGTGAGCAGGAACTAACCTGACATGACGGCTGGCCAGGCTTCCAACCGGCGGTGATCCAGAACGTCCTGGAGGGCGACGAGTTGCGGACGGACCTGGGCGCCGTGGAGCGAAAGATCCAGGAGCTGGGGGCCCACAACGTCCTGTGTGTCCATTCCACGACGTCCTGCTTCGCCCCGCGTGTCCCCGACAGGTTAGCCCGCCCCGGGTTTGGAACCAGAGCTCTGAGCTCTTTAACCGTGTGGCTGTTCTGGCAGGCTGGAGGAGCTGGCCGCCATGTGCGCCAAGTACGACGTCCCACATATAGTTAACAACGCGTACGGGGTCCAGGCGTCCAAGTGCATGCACCTGATACAGCAGGTACGTGCCGAGTCCTCCACCCATGCGCCGTTTGTCAGACCAGAACCCTGAAACGCGTTAAAGAGGGAGGCGTTTGAGTCATGCCCAGATGAGCCAGCAGGGGGCGGCAGAGGTGCTGGTGGCTGAGCTGGGATCTGCTCCGTCAGGGCGCTCGTGTCGGGAGGATCGACGCCTTCGTGCAGAGCCTGGACAAGAACTTCCTGGTTCCAGTGGGCGGCGCCGTTATCGCGGGTTTCGACGAGGCCTTCATCCAGGAGATCAGCAGGATGTACCCAGGTGAGCCGTGACCTTGACTCCCCAGCTGACGCCTCAGCTGACCCCGCTGCTCCGTGCAGGCCGGGCGTCGGCCTCGCCGTCCCTGGACGTCCTCGTCACCCTCCTGGGTCTGGGAGCCAGCGGCTACAGAAAGCTCCTGTCAGAGCGAAAGGTGAGACCGCCAGGACGTCACATGACCCCCAGCAGCTCGCCCGCGGGTGCAGCGAGTGAGAGAGCATCGATGCAGGACCTCTGCCGCGCAGGGGTGGACGGAACCGCCTGGAGGACGCCTCAGTTCCCATCCGGGAAGGTGTCATGTGACCTGGTCCCATCAGGACTTATTGATCTGGGCGGTGAATTATTGATGCAGAGGAAGAGTTCTTCCTCCACCGCCCTCTTCTGAAGAACTCAGTTTGATCAGATTTAATCGACCACACACACACACACACACACACAGATGATGAAGTCACTCTGACATCACTGAAAGGCGGCGGCCCCCAGACTAAGCTAACGTGTCCCCATGACGGCGGCGTCTCTCCTGTCCCCCTGCAGGAGAGGTTTTCCTTCCTGGCTGAGGAGCTGAAGGCGCTGTCCTCCTCCCACGGGGAACGGCTGCTCCACACCCCCCACAACCCCATCTCCCTGGGTGAGCTGGCCGCGGCGCCTTGACCTCTCCCTGACCTTCCCCTGACCTCTCCCTGACCTTTCCCTGCTCCTCCCTGCAGCCATGTCCTTGGACGCCCTCCAGGCTCGGGGCACGGCGGCGGTGACGCAGCTGGGCTCCATGCTCTTCACGCGCCAGGTGTCCGGAGCCAGGTACCCACGTTAGCGCCGCCGCTAACAGCTAGCGCAGCGGGGGACTGGCGGGTGAGCTTCCTGTCCTTGCTCCTCAGGGTGGTTCCGCTGGGCGGCGAGCAGACGGTGAGCGGGCACCGGTTCCGCGGCTTCATGTCTCACTCGGAGTCGTACCCGTGTCCGTACCTGAACGCCGCCGCGGCCGTCGGCATCACCCGAGAAGACGTGACACTGTGCGTGAAGAGGCTGGACAAGTGTCTGAGGAGCCTGAAGAAGGAGGCGGAGCCGGGCCCGGAGGACGGCGGCGGCGGCGGCGAGCAATGAGGTCCCGCCTCCTCTGCGAGCTTCGCTTGGACCGTTTCTCCTTCGCTCTGCTGATCTCAGACCTGTGTGGGAGCGTCGGGTGGCTGACGGTGGCGTCGTGCACCGGGCCAACGCCCCACCTGCTCCAGCTGGCGACGCCTTCAGGATCAGCGCGGTGACCCAGACGCTCCCACGCCACGCCGTCGCCACGCCGGTGAGCCAAACGTCCTCCAGCCACCAGCTGGTTTGCAGACCTTCAAGGAGACCAGCAGCACTGAGCTTCCAAACATCTGCAGCGTCAGCAGGAGAACCCATGAGCCCTGACTGGAGACCCCTGCAGCCTCTCACTCCTTTGGCTGCAGAATATTTGAATAAAACTACTTTAAATGAAGCTCAGCCTGGAAACTGAATAATTTGGGGGGAAAACTGATAAAAACGCGGCAGGAAAGAGGATGAGAACAGGTGAAGGATCAGATTTAATTCCCTCCGCATTTAATTCTGTGTTTTCCTCCGGATGTTTTTGCGTTTCCAGGCTGCAGAGCTGATCTGCGCAGGATGGAGGCTCCTGCTCTGCGCGCGCCCTGGGCGTGCGCGTCGCTGACGTCAGTCGCGCTGGCGCGCCTTGCAGCGGGGCCGCGCTTGAATCAATAATGAAGTGGGCGGCCGAGCAGCCGCAGCCCGATGCGCTGATGTCAGAGCCGCATTCCGCTGCTGCTGCCGCTGCTGCAGGGTGGATACGCGCACACGCACGCACAGCCCGGTGAGCGCGAGCAGCAGCAGGATGGTGGCGGCCGTCAGCCTCTGGGTTCTGCTGTCCCTGGGCCTGCTGGCCCAGCCCGGACACCCGCAGAAGCCGTTCCGCTGCGCCCGAGCGTGCAGCTGCTCCCGGGAGTCCATCATCTGCGTCGGCGTGTCCAGCGTCCCGAGGGCCCCCCCCGGCGACATCAGCTCCCTGTGAGGACCGCGGCTCCTCGGCCGTCAGGCCGGGATCCGCCGCAGCGGAGGAGGAGGGGGGGGGGGTGCCGATGGAGGCGGCGCTGGTGGTCTCACGTCTGTGTTTTTATCCGCCCTGCAGGAGCATCGTCAACGGGACGTTCTCAGAGGTCAAGGAGGCCATGTTTGCGCACGTGCCGTCCCTCCAGCTGCTGTAAGGACAGATCCACGGGCGGATTAAGCCGCGCTGGTGTCAGGCTGGACCAGTTCTGCGGTCCTTTACTTGTGTTTGGTTCTCTCTTGCAGGCTCCTGAACTCCAACTCCCTCACCGCTGTCAGGGATGACGCCTTCTCAGGTCTTCCACATCTGGAGTACTTGTAAGCGCGTCAGCAGCTTTGATCTGCACTCTTTGAACTCCCCTCACAAACATCCCATTGTCTGCCCTTTGTGCATCTGCTGCCCTCTGGTGGTCACAGATCGCAACGGCCCAAACCTGGAGCTAAATCCAGACTTTTGTTGCTGTTAAAGTTGGTTTTAAGCAGAAAAAAAAGCTTGATACACGCAAGTTAGTAAAAGTGGCGCAGAGAAATTAAAATATTGATTTATTTTTTTTCCTTTTCAGGTTCATTGAAAGTAATAAGATCGAGACAGTGTCCAGACACGCCTTCAGAGGACTCAGGGACCTGACTCACCTGTGCGTCCAAACATTTCTTTTGCACTCTCACATGTTTGCACCGTCTCCTGGTTCTGAGTTTCTTCTCTGTTCTGTTCGTTTTCAGGTCGTTAGCAAACAACAACATCAGGTTCTTGCCCAGGGACCTTTTCTCAGACTTGGACTCGCTCATAGAACTGTGAGTCGCTCCTCCGTTCCTGTCCACCTTTCCCACATGTCCACCAGTCCTCCCAGCACAGCTGGCTGTGGTTCCTGCAGGGACCTGCGGGGAAACGCCTTCGAGTGCGACTGTCGCGCCAAGTGGTTGATGACGTGGCTGAAGAGCACCAACGCCACCGTGTCCAGCGTGGCGTGCGCCGGGCCGGAGGGCATGAAGGGCAAGAGCCTGAAGGAGCAGGGCGGCCTGCAGAACGACTGCATGTCCACAGGTGAGCAGGACCCGGACGGCTCCGCAGCCCGTCCCGGTGCAGACGCGTGACCCGCCCCGTGGCGTCCACAGATTTTGTCCTCCATCAGACCGTGGCGTCGGAGTCGCTCTCCATCGACACCTTCGACTACAAGAACGACGTTTACGTCACCATCGGCGCTCCCAGCGCGGACAGCTGCATGGTCTTCCAGTGGGACCACATCGAGATGAACTTCAGGACCTACGACAACATCACCGGTAGGAAACCGGGCTCCGTGGGGGCCCCCCCGCCCCCGCGCCGCTCGCTAACCTCCTGTTCCCGCCCCCCCCGGCAGGTCAGTCGGTGGTGAGCTGCAAGCCGGTGGTGATCGTGGACCAGGTCTTTGTCATCGTGGCTCAGCTGTTCGGGGGTTCGTACATCTACAAGTTTGACGAGGACCAAAGCAAGTTCAGCAAGTTCCAGGACATCGAGGTCACCAAGATCTCCAAGCCCAACGACGTGGAGGCCTTCCAGATCGCCTCGGACTGGTTCTTTGTGATTGCCGACAGCTCAAAGGCGGGCTTGTCCACCCTCTACAAGTGGAACAACAAGGGCTTTTATTCCTACCAGTCGCTGCACGAGTGGTACCGGGACACCGACGCAGAGTTCTTGGACCTGGACGGGAAGGCCCACCTCATCCTGTCCAGCCGCTCGCAGGTGCCCGTCATCTACCAGTGGAGCCGCAGCAACCAGAAGTTCATCCTGCAGGGCGAGATCCCCAACATGGACGACGTTGTGGCCGTGAAGCACTTCCGGATCAAGGGGGACCTCTACCTGGCCATGACCCGCTACATCGGCGACTCCAAGGTCCTGTACTGGGGCCCCAAACAGTTTGCAGAGATCCAGGCCTTACCCTCGCGGGGCTCCATGGTCCTGCAGCCCTTCTCCTTTAAGGAGCGCTACTACCTAGCCCTGGGGAGCGACTACACCTTCTCGCAGATCCTCCTGTGGGACGAAGAGCGGAACGTCTTCGAGCGCTTCAAGGAGGTGTACATCCAGGCGCCGCGCTCCTTCACCGTCATCTCCACCGACCGCAGGGACTTCGTCTTCACCTCCAGCTTCAAGGGGAACACGCAGATCTTTGAGCACGTCATCGTTGACCTGAGCTTGTGAGGGGCCGTGCCTTATCCGCCCGTCCTGCACCCGAATGTCTTCCAAAAAACAAACGAGCAAAAACCACGGCGAGCTGGTAGATCTCTGCATTCATCGCTCCCTCGCGCTTAAAAAGCTGAGTCAGAAAGTATTTTAGGTCCCTTCAAATGGCCTCTGAGCTTCCAGAGCTTCTCCAGGGAAGGTCAGGAGCTCCCAGAGCTTCACGGAGCAGCAAAATGGTGCAAACGTTCGATCTGTTTCTCTAATTCGGCTTCTGGAACCCTTCATGAATGTCTCACGCCACCAAACCCCCCGGTGAAGACCCTCCGAGGCTGCTCCTACCTCCCAGCCTCTCACTCTGTGGTGGCCTGATGTGCAGCAGCTTGCCTTAGCTCTGGGGCGTTCCACAGCGCCCCCCTCTGGCCACGACGAGGTACGACCCCCACGCAGCGGGGGAGGCGCCTGAAAGCACAAACCTTGAAGTTCCGTGACGGAGACCTCGACCCCCAGACCCCAGGTACAGAGAACCCGGTGCCCCAGGTGCTACACCTGAATTATGTCGTCAAATTATCCATCCAGGCGTTAACAAAAACAATCCCGGTTAACCTTTAGACCTAGAGCAGATAGAATCCTTTTTAAGTAGCAACAATTTGTTTTCAGTGATGTCAGGGAAACTTTTTTTTTAAAAGCAACTTTTGTCCAAATTTACTATGACGAGAAAACATGTAAATAAATCCACTCAACGGCTTTTTGAAATGGTTTGAATGTTGACTTTAAGCTACAAAAATGTACATAAATCAGGGTCTGCAGTGCCACTTCCTGTCGTATAATAGCCTGGACTGATATTTGCACTCTGTTTAATAATAATTATAATGATGATTATTATTGAAATTATTGTAATGAGCTTATTTGAGCATGATATCCAAAAATGTTTGCCAAATTCATGTGAGGTGAACAGAAACTCAGCCTTCTCAAAGTGCTTGGACTTTTAATGTGAATGATATCGCAAATTAAAGTGAAAAACCATCAAATATGCAAGTTTTCGGGTGTGGAGATTCTTTCTTCTTGTCTCAAAGACGCTGAATGTTTTTCTGTAAATCTGATCAGCGAGTGTCAACATTAATATGTCTGTTTGCGAAGATGTTTCACGGATAGAGAAGAACATTTTCCTTTTTTTTTCTTTTCTGAGAGCAGATTAATGGTTGATGATTTAAATGAGCTAAAGATGAAGAGTGACAGCTCGCTTTAAGACAGTAAATGGAACTATCAAACATGTCGCTTTGGTCCTAGCATAGAATATTAATAAAATATCACGCCTGACACGTTGTTGCACATTATTATATGCACGTTGTTGGTGAGTCGGAATGAAATGTGGGGAATAGTGACACAGGTTTGTCATAATTTGGAGAAAAGAATCCGGATGAGTTCGACAACCGCTGGTGCTTTTATTGTGAAGACAAGTTCGTCACTTCCGTTTTTAGCGTTTTTTCACTAAACAACCACGGCACTTTTCAAATAATATTTACATTTCGGTGAGTTTTTTAATGAAATTTTAACGCAGCCAAATTCTCAAAATAATTTTTTAAACCGTTAAAGATAGTTTTTATTTTTTATTTTCGATGCAGCTCCGGAAGTCCTGGTTTCTCCTGTATCACTCCGCCAAACTTGACGCGTAGATCCGCAATGAAGCAGTGACGCCGCCGGATAAACAAACAGAGCAGAAACAGCTCTGACGCGGCCGGAGAGTCGCCCAGGATCCCGATACTTAGCCAGGAAAACCTGGACGAAACATTCCGGATGATGCAGTTTTCCAAGCGGAGCGAGAGCGACTGGCAGGGGCTCGTCAGCGAGGTAAGGCGGCGGAGGGAGCCGGCGGGCGATGCTGCGGAGGCGGGCTGCTCGCGCCCGAGGCTGCCCTCCATATGGAAGCCTCCCCCAGAAACACTCAAACAAACTGCTTCATTTCGTTTTCGCCCGAGTTAAATAAAGATTTCCTGATGGTCCACGTCAGCAGGAGCCGCTGGACGCGAGCCTTTTAGGGACGCTGACGCTGGAATGTCAACACACCTGTTAGCATCGCTCCTGACGCCTCACCTGCACCGCCGGCAGAAATCGCCATTTCACCGGGGAAAAGCTCAATAAAACTGCGTCATTCTTGGTTTTTTTAAAAAAGAGCAGAGGGTGTAAATATTCCCGGGTGGACCTGCTCCACCACAGCCCTGAAATTCCGTGTCAGAATAGACAGGTGACGCAGGTGTTTGCCTGGATAATAGTTTATTTAAAACTTGGGATTTTAGCAGCCACCCTAACACAAAAACATCAAAAATAGAGACATAAATGTCAAAAAGAACTGATGTTTCCACTTTTTTCTGCAGGAGTTTTGTGTTTCGGTTTGAATTCTGATGGGGGGAAATGTCCAAATTCTTCATTTCGGCTCCGTTTATGGAGGGATTGGTGCTAAAATGCAGAGTCCAGCTTCTGATAGCGCCTCACCTGCTGCCTCCTGATTTGGTTACCTGCCGCCGATCAGATCTGGAGCTGGGCGCCTGCGTTCAACCGCCTGCCGGCCCCGTCTCTGTCTGCAGTTCCTGGTGTGCAAACGCAAGCTGGAGAGCAAGAAGGACGCCCTGCTGATCCTGTCCAAGGAGCTGGACACCTGCCAGCAGGAGCGGGACCAGTACAAGCTGATGGCCAACCAGCTGCGGGAGCGCCACCAGGGGCTCAAGAAGAAGTACCGCGAGCTCATCGTGAGTGGCGCCGCCGCCCCCATCCCGCCCCGGGCCCCGCCGCCCGGGGCCCCGCCCGCTGAAACGCTGTCGCCCTGTCGTTGCAGGACGGCGACCCGTCTCTGCCGCCGGAGAAGCGCAACCAGGTGAGGTCCTGACGGGAGGCCGGGAGGGGGGGGGCGGGCGCCGCAGGACCTAAACTCTGCCCCCCCCGCCCCAGGTGAACCTGGCGCAGCTGCTGAGAAACGCCAAAGAGCGAGAGAGGAAGCTGGCGGAGGAGGTGAAGGAGCTGAACCAGCGGCTGGCGGAGGCGCAGGGGGACAACAAGGTGGGCCGGCGGGCGAAAGGGCGCCTCCCTGAAACAGCTGACTCAGCGGGTTTTTACCTCCAGCTGCTCAGGATGACCATCACCCGCCAGAGGCTGGGGGACGAGGAGGTGGGGGCGCGCCACTTCCCCGCCCACGAGCGGGCCGACCTGGTCCGCCAGCTGGAGCGGGCCGGCCTTCAGGTGGGTGTCCTCGCCGCCTCCGGAAGGCGGGGGTGTTCCCCTGAGCTGAGGTGGGTGACTCCCGGCAGCTGGAGGAGATGGAGCACGACGTGAAGGCGGCGGCGGACGAGCTGCAGGACGTGAAGGCGGAGCGCAACGTCTTCCGGGAGAAGGCGCGCCGGCTCAACGTGGAGCTCAACCACGTGCTGGGCAACCGCGAGGCCCGCCTCATCGACGTGGACGCCCTCTGCATGGAGAACAGGTCAGGGGGGCGCCGCCGGGGGGCGTGGCCCGCGCTCCGGCCCCTCCCACGGCCGCCGTCTTGTCTTGCAGGTATCTGCACCAGCGTTTCGGGCAGCTGCAGGAGGAGGTCAACCTGCTCAAGTCCAACATCATGAAGTACAAGGTAGAGGCGGCTGCTGGGCCCGTGGGTCTCCACAGCCGGCGCCGCTCCTTCACGCCGCCTCTGTCCTCCCGCAGACGGCGCTGGAGAGGAGGAAGAACCCTGGGAAGTCCCACAGCCCCCTCGGCGGCGTCCTGTCCGCCAAGCAAGGTGAGCGCCCCCCCGCCTGTCCCGCCGCGTCCTCGCTGCCGAG
>BJFM01003183.1:445-37320 GCA_016586285.1 Arothron firmamentum | reverse complement strand
ATGGCAACCGCTGGCGTTGAGCAAAACAGACCCACGTTTACACCTGGCGTAGCAAAGGTGGACTTCTCTGTTGCTACAGCAATGTCGCAACTTGCAACCAGCTGGCAACCAGCGGCAGTGGCAACACCATTCACCATGGCGATGACGGGAACAGGTATGTCCTGTATAAGAGTCATTACCTGCAACACCAGACAAAGGTGAACAATAACGACCTTTATTCAGGATAGATCCCTCAGACTGATGTCATATATTGTTTTAAGCATTATTTATTTTTGTATATTTACACAGACTTACCTCTGCACACGTGTGAAACACCTTTGTGTGATAATCTCTGCCCTGAGTTGACGTCAGCTCCTTTAAGTCATGTCCTGAGGAGAACACAGGGCCCCTCGCTGACAAAAACACACATATTAAGTCACCGCACATATACTCTCCCAACACCTATGATGAACACACACCTGATATGACAATAACTCTGAGATCTTCATTGTCGACGTCTGTTAGGATGTTTTCTCTGAGAGATTCCAGCATGGACAAAGACAGAGCGTTCCGCTTCCTGGGGTTGTTCAAAATTATTCTCCTTAAAGAAGGAAAAAATGTTGCTATAGAATTACAATGATTTTACTTTAAAGCAAATTTTTCACAAAGTCAAGTTGTTAATGTTCTTCTCTCTTTCGTGTTGCAATGAAAAAGAAAAAAGTGAGATCTTGTACTTTAGAATTTTGTGTGCAGTAAAGCAGTTAGTCAGTTCTCAGAGCTACAGGTAGAATAAGGTCATCAAACTGTTACCAAACTTTTTACTTTTACTTTCTCCAAATACATAAATAAAACTCAACAGAATTTCTACTGTTGTGTACACTAATATAGGGGATGGAAACTTAAACATAGATTAAAAATTCCGGTAAAATAAAATCTATTTAGATATTTATAGCCCACTTTCTGGTTGCTAATAACTGTGACAGCGTTAGCATGGCAGCTGCGCTCCGGTACCTGATTCCGTCACTTTGCTGTCTCAGTGTCAGCGGCTCCGGTTCGGTGTGGCCGTAAGAGCGGGTCCATGTCAGGCGTGTTCTTGTCGTGCGCAGCTGAAACACGCCGAAGGTTCTGCAGAAGAACCGAGCTGCCATGTTTACCCTCCACTGCTCACACTTCCGGCGCGATGACGTCATCGGGGCGACGTCGACAGCGATAAAAGCAGTCCCGCTGTTTATTCCGTTTCCATCAAAGCAGCCCTCATTATTTAGGTTGTTCTGGACCATGGGACTTTTAAAAAATTACATTAAGGGTGCTATTACAATCTGGAAGGAAAATCATTATTATTAAGAGAATTCTATATATTTTCTGCTAACCAAAACCGGCAGAAAGACACTGATGCAGTTGTACCATGTAAGTGCATTTATTCTGAAACAAAACAAAGTTAAAATTAAGTGGAAGAACATTACAGTACCGTGATTGTTTGCCACAACACTTTATTCTCATGTCTTTATAATAATTAAATCACAGCACAATTTCTGCACAAGATTCTTTAATGGTGATAAATAAAAAAAATACTGACTGATTTTTTTTTTTCTTTACAAAGTAAGACGTAGAGTACACCATGTATGTAACATTAGCAGTAAAACTGTTGTGAGATAAAATTTGGATAAGGCAGGAAACAGGACAGGGATGAAACCCACCAACGCAGGAGAAACACCACTGACAACAATCCTCCCACTCACCAGGGGGAACCGTGGGGTCCGCTGTGAGCGGGCCTCCTGTCAGGTGACGGCGTTCAGGTTCTGGACACCATCGCCCGGGGTAAAAAACTGGACTTTGGTGAGTCCGGAGTTGTTCCTGCGCAGACTTCCTGTGCTTTTACGCATGGAGTTGTTGCGTCGCATGGAGTTGCGCTTCCTCAGCGAGTTTTGGTGGGACAGCTCACTTTTCTGCAGAGTCTGGATCAGGATGGAAGGCTTCTCGTCCAGCTCCCGCGCACTGCACAGGGGTGTGGTTACCTTCAAGGAAAAGAAGGGAACCCTTTTAAAAACCTTTTTTTAATAATCTTGCAGAGCCAGAGGTTAACCAGCTGTGGTACAATTGGTCTTTTTGGGTTCCTTTTTATCCTGTTGTCTTAGATTGTATTTCCCATTGGAATCTTGTTGTAATAAAATAAATGTGCGCTGAATATCAACAGTAGTTTTGATAGTAAAATTTGTTAAATCTTACTTTGACTGTGTTTCCAAACTTGGAGTAGTCAACCGAATAGACGCCCTCCTCCTCTGTTACTATGGGAACAAAGCGGTGGCCCCACTGGATCTCCTCAGAGACGTAGGAGGTGCGGGCCTGCGTGGTGATCCCTGTTGTTTCCACAACTCCCTCCAGGATGACGATCACCTCCAGGTCGCTGCACTGCAGCTCCATGGCTGACAGGTCATACAGTGGGCTGCAAAGGACAAGAATTAAAGGACAAAATTAAACCGATTAAAACGCATGATGAATACAATTTATCACTATTATTATTATTATCTTGTGCATTTAATTTAATTAACCAGCAGGTGGGAGTAGTGAGTAAAGCACACTTTTACCCTACAACTTATTAAAAAGTCATTAAACCATCACACAAAACAAACATAAAATGATATTATGTTAGGTTAATTGTAAAGTTATGTGGTAAACCTGGTTTGTTTTGTATTGTTATTGCATCAATCGTGAGGTTTTATGCTGAAGGTGTCTTTTATCACAGCCATTTTTGGGCCCTCGTACAGAGCAGAACTCCTGAGCTCTGTCCAGCTCACGTTCTCCACCCTACCTCGTCTTGTCGATGACGTGACAGATGATGAGTGGCGCAAGGAGGAAGAGGCTGTTACTGTTGATGGCGCTCTCTGTCTGAATATCGATCTGATGTATAGGAATAACCTCCCCCTCCGGCGTCGTGGTCTTCCTCACCACCTGCAGGGGCCGCACAGTCGGCCGTTAAGCGGGACACGAGAGGCTGTGAGTGTTTGAATGTGCAGGTAAGGCTCTCACCTGTAATCTGACAGTCGCTCCGATGATCATGCTCTTCCTCAGATCACCGATGCGGACCATAAAACACAGCCGATTGTTCCTGACAGCGATGACAGCGTGGCGGCTGAAGATCAGCGTCTCCGCTCGACGGTTGGACTGAGCCGTCTTCATAAAGATACAACCTGACAATCAGGAAAATCAGTAGTTTGGCTAATGGTACATGCTAGCAGCACGAGTTTTGTCTTTGAACCATTCAAGGACGTTTGCAGTGACCTTTGACCTTATTGACCAAATCTTTCCTTCAAAGCTGAGCAGAATCCTTCCTCACCCAGCATGACGGCGTTGATAATGAGTCCTACGATGTTCTGCGTGATGAGGAAGGCGATGGCGGCCAGACACTGTTCCGTTATCATCCGCCCTCCAAATCCGATGGTCACCTGAACCTCGATGGAGAACAGGAAGGCTGACGTGAATGACCTGAAAATAAACATCAATTTAAACTTCAAACCTGTTGATCAGGATTTTTGTTACATCCAGATGTGGCAGCTGTTGAAATCTGCAGCTGTGATTCGGAGTTTGTGTTGACTCTAGCGCCCCCTCTGGACGAAAGAGGTTACACGACAATGTCAATGTTGACTTTGGCGTTGACTTTGTTCATTGTGAAGAAGAGAGTCATCTGAAGAAAATATCCTTCCCCTCAAAGACTAAAGTACTTCTGAGTAGAGAGGGACGGGGAAGATGAGTGCGTCTGTACTCGTTCTTTCCAGACTTCCTGTCATCATTCCTGTCCCCCGTCTCTCCTTCTTCCCCTGCTTGGTTTTAAAATGGAAGAGGAGGAGGCGGCAGAGGAAAGATGTCGCACGTCTTTAAAAGTTTGTTCTGTGCTGGAACACTTTGTCTTACTTGACGTCAGTGACGCAGTAGGTCCCGTTCTGCCGCTCCGGGTCCAGGTCTCCATGCGCGAACGCCACCAGCCACCAGCACATGGCGAACAGCAACCAGCTGCTGACGAAGGTGGTGGTGAAGATGACGAGGGTGAAGCGCCACTTCAGGTCCACCAGCGTGGTGAACACGTCCTGCAGGAAGCGGCCCTGCTCGCGGATGTTCTTGTGCGCCAGGTTGCACGATCCGTTCTTGGCGATGAAGCGCGCCTTGTTGACGCGGTCCCTGAACACCGGCTTCCTGGGCATGCGGGAGACGAGCCCCGGGAGGCCGAACTCCTCCGGGATGATGCTTTTTCTCGCCAGCATCCTGTTGGTGATGATGATGGAAGGAAAAGTAAAGTTTTAGCGCGTCTTCGGTGCGTCTTTACGCGCGGATGGCGCGTGTCCACCTGCAGAGGATCGCTGACGGACTGGGCTGCGCACCGCCTCCGTTCGGCTCCTCGGAGGGCTGGGACACTCTCCACGATCCTGTTGACGTAGGCGAACTTCCAGAGTCCAGACCCGACCAGACCCGGGTCTTGCTGCCTTCACGGACAATCGGAAAATCTGCACGTACTTGATATCTTCACGGGGCTTTACTTTAGTCTTGAATGTGTGTTTAAACTCAGTCACTTTCGGAAAACCTCTATAATTACCTCTAATAATAACCTCTGTAATTAAATAGTTTACTTAATATTCAGCTCTAAATGTGTTATGCAGACTCAGCCATCAGTGTTTATGCCGTTGTTTGCACATAACAGATTGTAATTCAGACCTTTTTTTATTTATTAAAGCATTATAAAATATAAATATTTTTATGGAAATTGATGACATGATCAAAATGTATTTGTATTTATGCTTCATTACAAAATTTGACCGATTTATATACACAACATTCACCACCAGGTGGCATTATTTAGCAACTATTTAAAAAGATTAGCCTAAATTCTATGCAGAGAAACTATTCAGTCAAAACCAGTTTATTATCATTTCCTGTGTAAAAAACATGATTAGGCACGCTTATTGAAATATCTTTTTTTAACATGATTAAATATACAGGCTGTTTACTTACATACACTGATTTGAAAAAAAGAAATTGAGAACAAAAAAGCTGTTTTTTAACAGTCAGGGTTGCAGCAAAGATTTAGTATATAAAATGTGTGTGTCCATTGTGCTACAGTTTCACTTATAAAACATGAAACACTTCAAATTTGCATGTTTGTTCCCAAAGTTGGAAAAGAAAATATGATCCACTAAAAACGTGTTTCCAGGTTTTGCCTTAAAGACAGATGTGTAGTTCTTGGAAGAGAAGCAGAAAGAAACCACCCCTACGCACAGACACACAGAAACACTTGTGTCCTGCAGGCAGAGGAAGAGGAGTGTGAACATCACGTGCCTCCAGCATTGCTCATATCAGCTGGATGGATGTTTTTTATTTCTGTGACTTGAGATGAAACTTTTCTTTTAAGTTGTTTGGCAACTGTCTGCCCAGTACAAATTCATGAAGTCTCACATGTAAAGTATAAGTAGCTTAGCAGGCTGCGAGATGTTTACGTCCTTCTATACTGTGATACAGATGAGTCGCTGTTAAACATCTCAGACAGGAGCTCTAACGGGTGTCTCGTTGTCGAGGAAACTAAGACGTTGAGAGAGGACAACAGGCTGCGCCGCGACACCCTTCAGTGTTTATACAAGAAGAAGGAAAAGTACAAGTGACTAGAACAGCCTCGGGGTGCAAAAATAAACCAGATAAAACATTAACAACGCCCTAGAATTGTGATTGTTTCATTGTTTGGGTGTTTGTTATTAGTTTTTATGAATTAAATTCAGGCACATTAACTCATTTTCTCACATGCAGCCTTTGTTTCATCTGTGTGTAGCAAAGCTGTAAAAAAGCAGTTCGTAAGACAAAAATAATAAACCTGATAGATATGGTAATTTCCTTAATTTCTAAAGCAAACCATGACATCTAGACTGGACAGAAGAAATTAAAAAGAACACTAACGAGTAAAGGAGGCAGTAAACAAGCATCTATCATTTATGGAGAACAGTTTCTTAGAAATGAATTAATCTGGAGGGTTCTTTAAATCAGTAACTGACAGAAATGCTAACATTCACCTGTTCACCTACACCCCTCCACAGGACGCATTTTCAAGGATAGATGTGAGTATAAAACTATCTAAAATTGGCACAGGAGTTTTATCATTTAAAAAAGCAACCTGAAATCTTTGTTAGAATGATTTTGTGTCTCTGAAAAATCCAAAATTCACGGTGTGATACATTTCCCAAATCAAATCAAATAAAGACAGCTGATTCAAGTACAGCTCCACTGATCACTGACAGAAAAGCTCCTCATTACAGGTGTCCATCAGCCTCGCAGAGCAAACGACCCCAGACCTCCACAGAAACAGGCGACGCGCAAACGCGCCGGCTGATCCTACATGTCAGCCTTGACGAAGGAAGCGAACATGCCGTCTTCCTGCTCCAGGAGGGTCTCGGGTTTGTCGTACTCCAAAATGTTTCCTCGCTTCATCACAATGACCAGATCTGCTGTGAGGATGGTGTGAACCCGGTGCTGGAAACAAAGGTCAACAGTGTCCATCAGCAGGATGAATGGCAGATGGAAAAGAAGAGCTTTCAGCTGTTTTGTCTAACTTTCAGGATTTTTAACTAAAACACCCAATGGAAGCTGTGTTGATTAGCTAGCCTGCAACTAGCATGAAACCCTGCCTCCAGACATCTGGACTCAAGAAAAACATTTTATCCGAGGATTACCGGTTCCAGCAGACTGTGTTTATACCAACCAGGCGTTCAGTGGCAGTAAGGCTGCAGCAGATCCGCAATCAGGACAAGAAAGACAAGAAACAATCCAAAAAACCACAGAAAACAGAAGTACGAGACAGAAGAGAGTCGGGCAGAGGTGCAGCGCTCCGTACTGGTCAGGGTCTACTTGTGAGTCCTCACTAACACACTGAACAGGCTCTCCTCCTGGCCCAGCAGGTTTGGGCCAGAATCACATTCCACCAAGATCCCTGAGGAGAAGACCAACACCTGCTCAGCGTCCAGGATAGAGGAGACGCGGTGCTGGTGGGAGGGACGGGAGGGATGAAAGAGATAGGCCGAGGGAAAGGTGAAGAAAGACAGGGAGATGTGAAAAGAAAGAAGAAGGGAGGAAAGAAGAGCGTGTTAAAGGGAGAACAATACTGGAATACAAACAGGATCAGATGTGAAGAAAGGGAGGAGAAGGAAAAAGATCTAAGGTCTGGTCCAGACGTAGCAGCCACAGACTTACAGCGATGGTAACGACGGTTCTGTCCGCAAACGCCGTCATTACGACTTTCTGTAAGATGTTCTCCTGCAAGGAAACAGATCTGAGTTAACGTTGCTGTGGCCTGAGAGAGTCTGCTGGACCTATTAGCGTCAGTACCGTGGCCATGTCTATGGATGCCGTGGCTTCATCCATGATGAGGATGCTGCTCTTCCTGACGAACGCTCGGGCCAAGCAGAACAGCTGCCTCTGACCGACGCTGAAATTCTCTCCACCTTCTGTCACCACAGCATCTGCACCCAGCACACACATTTCAAACCCACGCCTGCTGCCCCTGAACGAGCCGCCAGCCTGAGGTGAGGATGTTTGTGCCAGTACCCAGCCCTCCAGGCAGCGCTTTCACCATATGCTTCAGCTGAGCGATCTCCAGCGCCTCCCACAGTCGATCATCGGAGCACGTCCTCTCCGGATCCAGATTAAACCTGCCACAACACACAGATGCAGCAGAAGGTACGTCAGCTGAAAACCTGCAACAACTTTATAATCAGTTAATAATAAAAAAAATGTTCAAAACAATTCTGTTCATCAGATGTTTAACATTTTTAGCTTTTATTTCGAAATATTTGCCTTCTCAGAGGAAAAACACCACTGTAAAATGTCGAGGATAAAATTATGATATATATTATATTGCATTTCATAATAATGTAAGTCAGGGGATTATTACTGATGTTCAAAGGTTAGTGGGCGGGGCCTGAAGGTACAACATTCAATGCAAGGAAATGTGACGCCATCTTTGGGTCTCACTGCTTTCATGCATCTGCAAAAATGCTTAAAAATACTGCAAGTTGCTGTAGTGATATGAATTTAGTGCAAAACTACAAACCACAATATCTAAAATGAGTCAAATAAACATCTGTCACCTACTAATATTAACAGTTCCTTACACAAGTTAATGTGACAATTAATGAGGTCCTGAACTAAGAGGTGACAAATGCGAAGTCAAACTGTGTCAGAATATAACAGCAAGATCTAAAGAAAACAGTTCCAGCCGATCATTCAACCCAGGCTTACACACACACACACACTCATGTGAAGCCCAGTATCTGCTCAAACAAACAGCACATGCTCTTTGTCTTCTATAATAAACACAGAGTCACTGAGTCTTCTACTAACACAAACACAGCCAGCCTGCGAGTGTGTATGACACAGAAGAAGGAGAGAAGAAGAAGACGACGACCTCCACCGTCTATGACGTCCGTGACAAAAGTCAGATTATGTCCAAATCAGCGTTCCCACTGTGAGTTCAACTGTTAGCCCCGCAGCTGCGACTGGTCACGTCACATCTGAGAGCCCCCCATGGACTTCCAACAGAGCGTGCATGACTTTTGTGTACCTTATTGATCCGCTGAATAAGATGGGATCCTGCAGGATGATGGAGAGTCGCGATCTGAGCGTCTGCAGAGGAAGTTTACAGATGTCGATCCCGTCGATGACGATCTTTCCTGGGGGAGAGTAAACATAATTACTTGGTTAATCTACTCAGACATAAAGCATGTCCATCAGGAGTTCACCAAGAGTCGGAATAAAGTGAATTTGCATCAAACCGGAATCTAAGCTGTTGGTTTAAAATTTACTTTGTGGCTTTGAGAGACCTGATCCTGCTGTGATCAGAGATGCTTCTAGATTCATTCTGAATTGATGAAAGCGTCTTCAGACAGAACATCGGGCCGCTCTCAGACGGAGCTCAACAGCATGCTCAGAAGTTGATGTCAGCTACTCCAGACTAGTGTTGAGCTTAGATGAAATACAGATTTCAGTCACACTGCCTGGGCATCAGGTGTTTTGGCATCAGAGTTACAGTTTACATCCAAATCTATTATTCTTCATTTGAAAACCCAGCACTTCCAACACAAAAACAAGTTAAATTTCACATACCCCCCAAAATACTGTATAAATATGTTTCTTTGATTGGTTTAAGAGTAATCGGGTAAAGAACAGATGCAGAAAGGTGTGTAAATCAGGCCAGCTGTCACCAGGACTCTGCTTTGCTTTTATTTCATTGCTTTATATGGAAATGCAGCTGATCCGCACGTCCTCATTTACTGTTTAAAGAAATGTCTTCCCAGCTGTGTGTACGGAAAAAGTGTGTCATCTGAGTAATCAGTCTCAGAGCGCTCATCTCCATCCAGGCTGGAAACAGGGCGATAAGATTACCGCACTCTCAAAATGCAGTTTGACATTTTATGACTGCTGTTGTGAAGACAAACGACTCGGTCTAGAAACGATGCTCGAACGTGGACCCCATCTTTGTTTTAAGTGATGAAGAGTCCACTTCAGGTCCTCGTGTCGGGAATTTAAAGACACCCACAGAGAACAGAAAGGTTCTATTTCAGACCAGCACTTGTTTAAAAAGGTTAGAATGAAAGGAGGGACGCTTCCATAAACATTTCAAACATAAATAACACAAGTTAACTTATCTGGTATATTTTAACCAAATCTGCTCTGATAAGAAAATCTGTCTTTAAAATTTACCTACAATGTTTTACATCATTTATTCCAGTGAGGGACAGCTACGCAGATTATGAATCTGGGTTTAACTCCTGTTAGTAACAGTTGCCATTCTCCTAACATGAGGAACAAAATGTGAAGAGAACAGAGGTGTAGGATGAGTGGAGGACGGGGTCAGACCCACCTTCAAAAATATCCACCATGTTGAAAAAAGCCAGTGACAGGGAGGACTTCCCGCTGCCGGTGCGACCACAGATCCCCACCTACAGCAGCAGGCAGACAGGAGGCGGTCAGTCGCTCTCGCTCTGACACGGCGGCGAGACATCGGGCACCCCGGTGATAACTGAGTGGCGGCGACGTGCCGAGCAAAGCTGGAGATTCCGCACCAAGTGTCTGCACACAGCTGGCTGTGATTTCAAAGGAAGTGTCTGCTAACGATTCAAGGTTTACATTGACGTACGCCATGATGACGTCAATTTGCAATTAGTGGGGATATTTTTATCTCAGATTTTAAAGTTTGCACTTTATGATTCCAAATTTTTTAATTTTGTTAAAATCTTGGATTAAGACAATTACAAGTTTAAAATCAAGGTTTTAAAATCAGACCAGTGAAGCTGCTCCATAGTGATCCTGTCTACATTTAAAAGCTAAAGGACACGATGGTTCCACGCTGACCCATCAGTAGACCGATGAGTGAGCTGGACTGCACCTCTCAGAGGAAACGCAACCTATCATCCACACAAAAATTAAACATCAAAGCTTGAAACAGATACATTCCAAAACATCTGAGAGAACGATGAAAAGACAAATATGGAGATGATTTATGCGATTTCATGAGGCCACGGGCTGATCACAGCAGCCTTCACGGTTCCATGTTAATTACCTTCTGTCCTGGTGTGATGTAGGCATTGACGTGTTTGAGGACCGGCTTGAGCATGGGATCGTAGCGCACGCACAGGTCCTGGATCTTGATCTCGCCACTCTGGGGCCAGTTCTCGGGCACCTGAGAGGAGTCTGCAGAGGGACAAACACAGGAAACTCACGGCAAAGCTGGTAAATACTGACCGTTTGAGAACAGGGCAACAGAAAACTGACCCCCTGGCTGCTACTCTGCCGTCTATATTAAAAGCCTGGCTGTTATAAACAAGAGCTTAAAGGCCATATGGATCACATCATAACACCACGAATGCATACATACTGTTTTTCCTGCTGAGGTACCTCACCTACAGTTGGTTTATTGAGAGATATTTAAAGCTACAATAGAAAACAATCGTGTTCATCAGTTTAATATTCAAAGCTCTCGTTTGTATGTCTGTAACCTCAATTTAATGTAGACAAATTCAGATTTAAGTTCACCAAAGATAATCACAGGTGTTGACCACCTGACCTTAAGCCAAAAAAAAATAATGTGGTATTTAATTATAGATCGGTAGTCAAATTTAATTAGTCAGAGGGTTAGGTTAGAGGATCACCAAAGTTTTGTTGTTAAATGAGCTAATATCTTAAATCAGCTGCTGGAAAGATCTCAGAAACACTCAAAATAAAAATCCCTAATAGGTGGCATGTTCCAGCTTTTAACTCTTTTTATAGCTTGGTTCCTTTCAACTTTTTTATCTTTTTACATCAGGAAATGTTTTCATTATGTTTCCAGAAATAGATGCTGTGTCTTTGTCCTCTTGGCACATTTGAGAAGTTCTCCTTTTAAGTTCATGATATGAAAAAGATCCAGTTTGTTTTGACTTTATTAGATGTTGGTAATCTCACTGGAACCCAGATTAAATCAGGACTGTGCATAAATTGAAGGTTTAAACTCTCATAGCTTCTGTGGTTCCATCAGGTTGGAGTGTGGGGGGCCCATCTTCTCTCACTTACCCATCGATCCATCGTAGTTCTCTGACTCGGTGTTGAGGAAGCTGTTGACCTTCTTCACGGCTGCCATCTGCACCTCCAGATCCGCCAGGTTCCTCACAACCCAGTTCAGGTAGTTACTGACCTGCACAAGGGGAAGAAATATTATTCACATTCCAGTGATCATGCAGTTCAGCTTGTTTGTAAAGAGTCGCTGAAAAAATAAATCTCACCGTGAGGGCGTAGGTGAGCCCAAGGCCCACCAGACTGTTTGAGAGAAGATCATTGGGTAAACTCCATATGGAGGCGACTGCTGCTGCAAGTACGATCACAGCTCCCAGGTAGTCCTGCACAAAAGATGCCGCCTTAATAACAGAACCGTCTCAGAGCAACACTGACTGGGTCCACCAACACAAAGCTGCGTGATGTCTCACCGTGCGGACCTCCAGCCAGCGGTTGGCGGCAGACAGAAACAGGTACGCCGTGTTGTTGGTGTCTGTCAGCTCCAACATTCGCTGTTTGAACCGAGCTTCATGCCTGAAACATTTCAGCGCACGTCACACACAAACCATCTTTCAATCAGCCTCGCTGAGACTTTGAATCTACTCTGTCATTTGAGTCAAATGATAGATAAAAAAAAAATTCTGAAACAAAACAAACTAAATCTGCAGCGGTTAAAAAACATCCAACTTCAATTTTGTTACTTATGTTCAATTAACCACAGTTGGTTTGAAGAGAAACCACTGATAATGTGAGCTCTTCAGTGGCTGCCAAGAATCTGTCTCCACACCACCATGCATGTGCGTGTGCGTCGCAGCTCGTGCGTTTGTGTGCAAGGAAGAGGAAGTCCCTTGGGAGGACGATAAAAAGTGTGAGTGCTGTTTAATGTCAGATTGTAGTGATGATGGGAGCAGTGGTGAGGACACGAGTACAGGAAGAAGCCGCTGCTGCATCTAACGTCACGAAAACAAGAGCTGAAGCCATTAAATCATTAGGACTTCTGTTCTTGCACGTCAAAATAAACACCAAGCACATTAAAAGAAGTTGTGCTCTGACGGGACTTTCTGAGGAGTCAAGTGTTGTACCTAAACGCCCTTATGGTGGTGAGACCTTCAGCAGTCTCAGAGAAGTGACAGAGCAGAGGAAGCTGTGTGGAGTCATCAAGGTCCTGAAGATCTCTACGGGAGAAAAATAGAGAATTAGAAATAGAAAAAATATATATAATTAAAACAAGAGTTCCATATCTATAAATCACTCACTTGGAGGCCACTCGGAAGTACTTTTGGATAAAGTAGAAGGCCACACCCAGAGGGATGAGGGGAATTAAAAAAGCTTGAGTGATGGAGGAAATGACGCCGATGGCAGAGAGACAGAGAAGTGTGGACCTTGTCAAAGACTCCAGCGTTGGAGGAATATGCTGAGAGGGGAAGTTTTTTATTTAGATTTGGTTTGTTTAGTGTGCAGGTGACAGTATTTGGACATGTGTGTCACGCTGGTGCTCTGTACCTGGTCGATGATGTTGGTATCAGCTGAGAATCTGTTTAGGATCTGTCCCAGAGGGGTGACATCAAAGAACCTGAGAAAAAACATTCCATCAAATGTCCAGAAATTTGTCTCGGCTTTGACATTTGAGCGAGGAAGATGAGGAGAAGCAGAGTGTACACAGAAAGCAGATTTCCATCAGAGCAAGGCTTGGAGGTGCTACCTGATGGGGGCGTGAATGATCTTGTTCAGCAGGTTGTGGTGCAGGTTGGTGGCCGAAGAAAGACCCAGAAACTCCACCGTGAGTGAGGTGATGAGACATAGTGCGATTCCTGCAGCGCACAAGATGATGAAGACCAAATAGAAGGGGTCGTCCTGTCGTCACAGCAACACATGAGAGTATTCAGCAGGACTATTTACATATACTGTAAGGTATAGATGAAAATAATGTAACTGAACACCACAACAGGATGGTCAAAATAGGAAACCTGATCTACAGTCTGGTCATTTAAATGTGCAGCAGTCTGGAAGAGGTCATACATTCTGAGGAGCTGGCCCGGGCATCGTGGCGTTGTTGTTGTAGCTTGGGGTGGTTGAGTTTTGTGACTCATTCCCTGCACTCTGATTGGTTTTGAAGAAGGTCCAGTGGGCCAGACAGTAGTCTATGGCAACGATGACAGAGTGTTTGAGGAGTTTAGAGGAAACCATCAAGAAGACCATGAAGAAGCCACCGGAGGACAGGTAACTCCAACACATCTGCAGGATGATGAAAATGCGTCTGAGAACAACTGAAACACCACCAAGCTTCACATGCGGCTCTCCAGGTGGTTTACCCTCCACGGGATCTTTGATCCTCTGATGGTGGTGGTAGACATGTTGTCATCCTCTTCCTCCTCCTCTTCTTCCTCTGTCCAGAGCCAAAATTTAAATACTCACAAGACTTTCTATTTATTCAAAAATTCAGCAAGCATAGCCAGAAAGACAACAGAATGGAGATGTTGGAGAGGAGGACCATCCTGCTCGTTTCCTCTTACCATCGTCATCGTCGTCAATCAGGTTCTTGGCCTCTCTTGAGTAGAAGGCTCTCCTCAGTGTTTTCCTCTCCAGTGTAGTTTGACTGTCCTGTTCTATGTCCTGCACAAGAACCATCACTATAGAATTACCGCAGTGATACAACGGCATATAAACTGCTGGTTTAACTGGGGAGGATGGTGTGGTCGCGTTACCTTCTCCAGCTCATGGTCCTGTCTGTTCATCAGAGTCTTCCAGTGATCATAGAGCTCGATGTCGTGAGTCTGAATGTCCTTCAGAGTTCCCTCTCTGAGCACCGAGCCATCCTTCATGGCTATGATCTGGACAACAAGCTTGTTTAAATACCTAAACCGTAGTGCAGTCACTCATTTTAGCTGAGACGTTGACTCTTACCCAGTCTGCATGAATGAGGTACTGAAGCTTGTGGGTGACCAGAACCACAGTCCGTTTATCATCCTGCAGATACTTTAGGATTCCTTCCTGCATCAGGTGATCACTGAGGTGGATGTCCAGAGCTGAGAAGGGATCATCCTGTAGGGACAGGATGTTATATGTTTCATCTTTTTCTCAGAACTGACCCTTTCTGACTGTTTCCAAGACTCTTAAAGATGACACAGATATGAAGAACCATTAGTGGCAGAGATATCATCTGTTTCTTCATGTTTATTACTCTCAGAAACGCTGCTAAGCTGCTCACAGGGATTAAATATCTGCTGTGTGAGCTGAGTCCTGAGTTTTAAAGGCAGTCTGATCGTGTATGAATAGAGTTTTGGCTGTGTTTAATTTAAGGGTCCAGAGATGTGATACCAAAGGCCGAAGCAGCTGCACTTTCACACCGAAAATTAATCAAAGAAAACATTCTGTCCTGATTAAACATTATAGTGTCATTTATGACACATTAGCGCTCTACAGAGTGGGACGATTGTATAAAAGAACTCCAGCTGTTACATGTAAAACGTCTGCGAGATAACTGAAAAAGCCCAAAGTGGCAACAGAAAATTCCGCACGCAGTAACTCAGAAAGATAAACACATGACGAACTGAATCGAGAAACAGGCACCTCCTCGTCCCAGAGGCCAACGTGCACCGTGTCCTAAAATCAGCTGTACCGAAATGGAGGCTGTAACTCATCCAGTTCAGAAGTGATGGAGTAATATGGAAAGTATTTGGACTGTCATCATCACGGAGGATGTTTTACTCCGTCAGCTTGATGTCTGATACGGTCGCGCTCACCAAGAAGACGATGTTGGTGTTCTGGTAAAGAGCTCGGGCCACACAGATTCTCTGCCTCTGACCTCCGCTCAGGTTGATACCCTGGACCACAACAACACAAGAGAGGAAGTTATACCTCAAGAATAAGGACAATACAGAAAGTGCAGAGCAGAAATGAGTGCAGAACAGAAGAGCATACCCGCTCTCCGATCTCAGTTTGGTCCCCAAAAGGTAAAAGGTCGATGTCAGGCTGCAGTGAGCAGGCGTCAATCACGGCCTTGTACCTGGAACAACAAAGGCCCTCAGTGCTCCAGCTTCATCCAGCACCACAGAAGAAGAACAACCTGTTCTCACCTCTGCTTACTGAAAGGGCTGCCAAAGACGATGTTTTCCTCCACTGTAGCGTTGAGCAACCATGACTTCTGAGTGGCGTAGGCCACAGAATATCTGTTCTTGCTGAGTGTATCATGGGAAACAGAGGTAAAAGGACGGGTATGGATTAAGTTCTGCATTCATGAGTCATTCTGGAACAGCGGTACTGATCTGATCTGACTAAGAGTCAGCGACATCACCACATTTATCCTGACTGATCGCCTGATCGAGGAGTAAAAAACCAAATCACATCTACAGTTTAAGAATGTTTAAATATGACGCGTTAAAGAATATACAGTCCAAATCCTCTCTGGAACACCAGCACCAATACAAATGCATTTCTTTATAGAAGAAGGTTTATCAGATCAGTACTCCTGTTCTACCAATGTAACAACAAAGAAGAGGAGGGAGGAAGGATTATGTTTAGGACTCTTTCAAACCCCCACAACAGCACGAAAGTCTCGGCTTCCTCAGGCAGACATGGGAGGGAATTACTGTATGGAAGATGGATGAAGTTAACGATGATCTGTAAATCATCAATGGCATATCAGCAAAACCACCACAAGCTGACACCATCAACAGCACGACGCCGCAGACTGCTGGGAGTCAAGGTGGGAGCTCAGGTATATTCTCAGATTTAAAGTTATGGCATGTCTGAAAAACTAAAGAGATCTATTTCGCAAATAATTAAAATAAGGAGGAGAATGCAGTTTTCATCTGTTATAACCCAATTATGGAACATTAACATGTTTGTCCAGTGTTCCCCTTGGTTTATATATTATTAAAAATCATAAATTACATACTGATGAGAATGTTCTATCTATAAGTTGCATTTATGTTGCTTGATTACATTCACAGCACAAATGTTATAGTTCCGCCATTAATCATAGAATATCCGGGAATATTTTGACAGTGTTTCCTCAACACGTTAAATAAACGACAAACACAAATGAACTCAATGAAACCTGACAAATATGTTTAAACCAACAACTAACTCTTTTAGTAGTGCCCTCTGATGGATGGTGGTGGACTTAACCATGCTAGCTTAATGGTACAGACAAAAACGATGGAGTGGTGATGGTTGTTTCTTTTAAAAAAGGTTTAAAATTTTCAATTCATGAAAGGAACGCCAATGAGCCAACAGAATGTTAAATTCAAATAAAAATAAAACTAATTTAATATTTTACTTGCTGGAAAAAAATCCACCATCTTTGGCCGCAAAAACAACTTAACTTCATTGGTTTGACGTATTTAATATCCAGCAGAGTTAGTACAAATGTTACTCCAAGTTGCAACTAAAACACTTCGTAAAAACCTTAAAATTAAATGAACAACCCCATTTAAAGCGTTATACTAAGCTTGACTGTTGGCGATGACTCCCAGCATTAAAAGCACAAATTAGGATTAGATGAGGTCTCCAACAGGACATTCACTCAATACTGAGGCCAGTGTAGCTGTTCATGAACACAAACAACAACACAATGGTCATCCACAACATTAAAACCACCTGCTTGCTGTCACTCTTACACAACTCTGAACGTGGAGTGGGACAGTTGTTACAACTGTGCCTCCATCTGAATTCTTCAAACATAAAGGCTGGAAACTTTACTGTTATTTTACTTTATACAGCCTGTATGTCTGCACAAGTTACTGTCATGGTAGGTGGTGCATTTTAGGTCTACTTTAGTGCATAAAATATGCACAAAAATGTAAAATCACAGATAGTAAAAACGGATTAGCTTCTGGTATAATACTGTATTCAACTATGATATTACACCTGGTCTTTTTCAAATAACAAACAAAAACATGTTAAGATCACTTGTGTGTGTGTTCATGAACAACTGGGCCTGAAATGCAACAAGAAAACATGGAGGGTTCAGAGGAAGCCAGCATTTCCTCTGAAAGGAGTAAAGATGAAAAATGGAGATGAGAACAAAACTGGGGTCACGCCAAATCTAAAACTCAGGAAGCGGGAGACTGGGAGAGGAACGTGTACCTCCTGACGTCTTCATCAGACTCCTCTGTCTCTGACCAGCTGTCAAAGTCATGTCATTGTGTTAGAGGGAGCCTAGAACGCTCAGCCATGTGTATATTTGTGCTTATAACAGGAGGGATGTAGAACACAAGAAGGCGAAGGAGAGGAAAAGCAATAAACTCAGCAGCAAGGGAAACAGATGAAAAAAAAAGCAAACGGAGGAGATGAACCGGTTCTCATGCCAAGTCCCAGATAATGGAGACATGATGTTAGACTTCTAACTCTTAATCGGATTAACCTTCCCACCCAGAAGAGAAGAGAAAAACCATGTTCAGTTATGTGGTCATTGTCTGTCTGGTGTGAGCAGCAGGGTGTGTGTGAGTGTGTTCTGCCGAAGAGAACAGTACATTAGTCAGAGTTTGCCTCAATTATCAGAGTCTGAGTAACCTTCAGGACTTAAAAACTGAGCCTGTGTCAGACCTGTGCTGTGAGTAAGTTAAATCAAAGTAATCTGGTAAATCTGTTGATGTATTTTGCATTTTTGCCTTTTTAGGATGTGTAGGATTATTAAAAATAGAATATGAGAGGGTCAGATTAATGGATGTAAATGAGGATGTTGGTGATATAAAAAGGTAACACCAGACCAAGTACCTGACCAAGTTCCCTTCTTCCATCACACTATCAGGCAGCCTAATACAGGCAGAGGGAAGAGTTAAAGAGACAGAAACCACACACACACACATACACACACTCACTCACACACACACACACACACACACACACACACACACACACACACACACACACACACACACACACACACACACACACACACACACACACACACACACACACACGTATAAACAGTCTCTTATTGATTCTAAACGGGAACGTCTGTAAACCACACACACTGATAGAGGAGTATCTGGAAATGGGAGGTACTGATGTGTGTTTGAAGTCCTCACTTGCTCCAGTAGACTCTCCCCTCGATGGCCTGCATCTCGCCCAGCATGGCCAGCAGCAGGGAGGATTTCCCACAACCCACCTGGCCCACGATCATCGTCAGCTGGCCTAATTGTGTCCAAAAAGGTGCTTTGTTAGTTTCAACAGAAACGGGCTAAAAAACAATAATGCTGAGTTAGAAATCTTATGTGTGAATGCGAGCTGTCCTCACCTGTAGGGATGCGGATGTTGATGTCAGACAGGGCCGACATGTTGCTCCCCCACGTGAAGAATCCATTGCTTACCTAAACCAAAAGATTGATAAAGCCTAATGGGACAAACACAGACTGGGCAGATATAATCCTAAAAACTACTACTATAGGATGGTTAATCTTAGCAGTGAGTGTCTGAGCACTGTGAATTATGATTGTGCAGTTTTCCTGTTACAGAGATAAGAGAGTTGAAGAAACTCTGGGTTTGCTGCTCAGATAACTCCATCACACAACAAAGGACACTGTGTTGATGGTGTTTGAGGCCGAGGACAAAAGTCATCCTTTGACGCATTTCCCACATTTATTTTTCACAAACACAAGGTTAAACAGAAAATGTTTATCCGGCTCCTGATCCGCTCTCACACATTCATCTTCACAAGTTTTAAGCCTCCATCTCAACTCAAACACACTGTTTGATTTTGGATAATAAAATCACCAAAAAAGGTCTTTATATTCCACTGTTGGAGCAAATACATGTCTTTGAGTAGAGAAATGTTCTTGTCGTCTCTATTAAATAATCCACGTTCAGTGACCACCCAGCTTCCTGTGAGCACTGTTTACATTCCTCCCATCTGTTGCATTTGTCTGTTTTTTTATTTATTTTTTCTGACAAGCCCTCATACTTCCCTCCAATGCTCCCTTCTCGATCCCAGAAGAGTTCCCAGAGATAAAAACATCTCTCGTTTTTGTAAACAAATACTTTACATGAACTCACTGAAAACTCTCATTTCAGCAGGTTTAAGGCATCGACGAGGAAGTGAGATGACATAATGGTAAACGAGTGGGGATAGTGTGATTTTGTATCAGTTTGCAGCAGGTGGAGATATAGTCATGGAAAACACACTAATCTAAGCTAACTGAGAAAATATATAGAAAGCCAAAGACAATGTCATAAGTGTTTTTAACCTGCACTGCACAAAAAACGTGATGCTAACAGTAAACACTACCACCAGTGGCCAATGGTGGTAGTTCAGCTGCGTGGTACTACCAGGACCAGATTTTCTCATACTTCTTGGTTACATAAGTGATTCAATCTTATCTCTAATCTGAGCAAAAGAGCCAGGACAGTTTTACACTCAAAGATCGATCAGGACAAACAAAGATTTCATAAATCATGACAACTGAGAAAAATCAGGAAAGTTTATCAGCAGCAGGATGACAAAAATGGAAAGAAAGAGTTGCTGGGGAACGGAAGAAGAAGAAGAAGAAGAAGAAGAAAGAGATGTAAAACGGGGAGTGAAACTGGAAATTACAGGGTTACACGTGGGGTCAGCAGTTTCACATGTTAAACAACCACGGACTCCAAACAGTCTTGACCGAACCATCTACAGATTTGTGCCTTTCTCTATTACCTTTGGGATGGGATGGAATGCTGGTGAAATGACTGTTCATGCTAGTGTGCAGCACAGTCACCCCTATAGAAAACCAAAAGGAATCCTTTTGATCAGTAAAGAATGCTTTCCAAATGTTCCTCCTAATTTGCAGACCACCGTCTTCCCAGCAGCGTTGTTCCACAGGGATGAAGGAGGAGGAAGGACTGAGAAAATATGACACACATTCACCATGTCCTTTACGGGCCAACAAATTCTCATGTGAATCCTACACTTCCTGAGACGACAGCAAGGACACGCACGCTTCCACGCACCCAGAAGTGACCCGTGATGGATAAACAGTGAGGACATGAAGCAGCTGTTGACAAATTTCAAGAACTAATCAGGAAGCAGCTGATTATCTCCTTGCTCTAGCCACACAATCTTTGCTCTCATAGTGGCTAGTCAAACCCACTCCTTTTACTGGGGAGCCATTCGGCGCCAGAATCTGACGGTTATCTTTTACCATCATGTATGTCCCTCGTATATTTGAGCCGTTCCCTTTTCCGTTCCCCAGTATGTGAACTCTGACCTTTACAGCCACATCCTCTGTCTCGGTCGGTCTCTTCTGTCTCCTGGTGGGCTGCTCGTAGTTGTCCATCTGGTAGCGCAGAGGCTGTTTCCTGTTGAAGGCTTTGGTCTTGGGAGGGATATTAAAACAGAGAGAAGCAAGGTTAATATTAGCCATTAAACTCAAGACTAACCTTCAGCTCCACGGGGAGAAGAAACAGAGCTGGGAGGTCTTCCCAGATTAAGTCCTAAGGGATTTAGTCTGTCCTTATTGTTCAGGCACGTTCTAAATATTCTGAACATCAAAGACTTGTAAGTCTTTTGATTGAAACGTGACTATAGTGCGCAGTGGTTAGAGAGAAGGTTACAGGCTACACTGGAAGCTTGGGGGTGTTAATTATATATTCTAACTCAAGTTTCTGTGTCCTGTAGGCTCAGACGCACTGACGTGGTATCTGGACTGCTTATCTGTTCACACGCAGCTTTTTAAAAAGACAAGGGTAGCCATTCCTCCACTACGCTGTTTAAACACATGCTGAGCTTGTCCAAAAAATGCTTTGTTTTACAAGATAAAACACTTAGAACATTTCACATGACTGGTAAGATGTGTAATCCCTCCAGTGTGACGGGTTAAAGAGAATGGGAGGTCTGTAACAGGTTTGTAGTTTTTAGGGCCTGTGGATCAGACAGGATCATGACATCTGTCACTTTTTATACATTATTTACACATTTTTGTGCTGCCATGTTTAAAACAGGTTTTCATCCATTTTTATTGCATGCCAGTAAAGCTAGCCAATTAGCTCGCTATTAGAAAGTGTCACATAAGTCTTTATACTGGATATTAATGTTGATGTTTAGATTACCATTTATTTATACTAATTAAGATAAAGATCTAGAAAGACAGATTATAATGGAAATTTCTGGTGGTTTGGCTGCCCTATTGGTCAGGTCAGTTTTAAAATTTGGCCTAAGAAACATCTTTTGTTCTTTTTTTGAGAGATCTGCTTCATCGACACTCACCATCCCCATGTGCTTTTTCCCAGCTTCGAAGGATATCGACATGTCTCCGTTTTTCCAGCTGTCATCACCAATTTCGTCACTCTGGAGAAACTCACTGAGCTTCTGAACACTGCACAAACACACAGATTCAATCCACACGTGATTATCACACAATCTCTCAGGAGGTTAGAGTTTCTGCTGTCAGGTTTCCTCCAGGTCCCTTTAATTAAATTTCCCGCCTGTCCTCTCTGACACAAACTCCAATTTGTTGTCCTCGTTTAGTCAGGTCTTCCTCTGTGAATCTCTCAGGCAAAGCAACATCTTCAGCTAGCCTCACCAGCAAGCGTCAGCCTCTTCTGCCATGAACCCGATGAAACAGACGTGAGGCTGTTTTGCTCACCTGACCAGAGCCTTAACAGCAAATCTGACAACAGTGGAGAGCAGGAAGAGGGGCGTGACCAGGATGTGGAAGAGCGCCAGGGCCGCGAATGCCTCCGAGGCCTCGGGACCACTTGCATCGAGGAAGTGATGTGTCACAAATGTCTGCAACAGACAGATTTAAAAAGTCAGCCCGCGCTCACTCACGTCTGTGGACGTTCTGTCACTAAACTCAAACGTTTGATGACCGATGGCTCACCGCAAGAACAGCAGCGATGGGAATGGCGGCGTTCATGAAAACTGGTCAGGGAGAGAGAACTGGTTTTACTACTTAACCACCAGAGAATGCTTGCTAACTTGTGTGGCATCTTACTGGACATGGATGTGTAGAAGGCGAAGGTCCTGAGGCTGGTGAGCTCTTTGCCTCGGGTTTCCTCCACGCAGTCACAGAAGATATTCTCCCAGGCGTACAGCTTCAGCAACTTAATGCCTTTCAAGATCTCTGAGGTCTTCTTGAGGCGATCAGTCGAGTGTTCCTGAGACGTAAACGAGAAATGGAGGTTTAATCTTACATTCATCTATAACGGCTTCTAAACAGAAATGTAAACACTGAATTATATATATCCTACTCACGAGGGAGCTTTTTTGTGTGTCTGCCAGTTTTGCAGCTATGAGGTACTGAAACGGAGCCAGCAGAACTATAACAGACGCTCCGACCAAAGCGCTCCATCCTAACAGATAGTAAAGGAGGATCACTCCCATCACAATCTGTAAAACACAAGAAGAGCTCAGTCATAACAAAGCCTGCTTCTAAACGTGACGCCCTGCTCTGCTTACCTGCACAGGCATGGCCCATAGGTTGGGGCAGAGGAAGAGAAACCACATCAGCTGGTTGGTTTCTATAGCGACCAGGTTGTTGATCTGCCCCAGCGTCATCTCGCCCATGGACATGTTGGAGGTGGACAGACGAAGGATTTTGTTGTAGATCATCGCCTGTTTTAAAAATCCACATTTTTGAGCCACCAAAGAGCTGTGACCTCACTGTGATATGAGTCAATAATATATTCAAGACAACAGAGGCTAAACCTCTGGCTTAGGCAGCAGTTTACATCCAGGGGTCCTGACACAGGAAATACAGTCAATTTTCAAAATAAAACGCCTGTCCTAATTATCTTCATCACTGGTGCCGCACAGATAAAATATCCCACCAAATGCAAAATTAAGCAGCGAGTTGGCCATTTTCACTGTTACTTTGACTGTTTATTGTAGGATTTAATTAATTTTTACTAGAGGAGTTAACACCAAAAGGCCAACAGCCTGAAAGAGAAGTCATTTAATTATTTTGACAACTTCTAGGAGAGGTCTCTCACCAGCAGGGCTCCTCGCATGTTGATGCCTGTTTCTATGGTGACGTAGTATGAAGCCTGAAGAAAAGTTCTCTGCAGGATTAAAGCCAGGAACAGAAGCACGGCCAGCACCGAAGTGTTCCGCAGCAGCTCACAGGAAGACATGAAGTACACGTCGAGGATTCTCTCCTGCAGTCAATCACACATGACAAACCTTAACTCAGAGTCTGAGAAAGCTGATGTTAAACTGTTTTTTTCATCTTCCAAGCATGAACACAAGCACACAGCCAAACCACAGCAGCAAAGAATCCAGGCTGACACTGAACAGAGCATCTTTGATATTGAAATGACACAGAGTGTGAAGTGAGTGGGAAATTTTCCGTGCCACTCAGAAATGCAGCGTGTTCTGCTCTCTGTATCTGGTGCCTATTAACATGCTGGCACAACTACAGCTAAATGGACTGAAGTAAAATGTTGCTGCACCAGAACCTGGTCTGCGTCTGCAAACAGCTCTGTCTGTTTTCTGACATAAAGAAGCTGGCATCTACCTCTGCCAAACCTTTAAAAGCATCTGTTTTCTCTCTGTCTGCTCATAGTGCCAAACACCGTGTGTCACCTATCAGCACTTATTAGTCCATCAACAGTAACCGAGATCACAATAAAGCTGTTTCACGATGTGTTTTCCACTCACAAACAGGCCACAACTCCACTGGTAAGAATTCAGGAATATCAATTTACTATAAAATTTCATATTTAATTACTTATTAATGAATGAATTTCCAGTTCAAAGCTTAAAACCATTGCAATAAGTCTGAAAATTTAAAGACGTACGCCTCTTAGGGAGGCGGAGCTTAACCGTCTGATTCCTCAGTGGCAAAGTTTCTCGGCGCTGGAGCCGTCATGCCGTCAGAGCTGTAATTCAAGTCATTTCAGCCCTCACAGCTGTCAGGATCACAGGGAGACCGCCAGCAGAGAGTAGCCTTTGGTTATTTACTCCAGCCTGTATCACTGCTCTGAAACGTGGCAGCTATAAACAGAGCACTTCGTGTTAGTCACAACCCACTTTCAGCCTTCAATTCATCTTCACGCTGTGTTATAGTTCTGCAGGAAAGGCCTCCAAAACATTCCACTGCAGCCAAAGGCTTTTCCTGCAAAAGTCTGTGACTGCAGCTAACGATTCACCACCTACAATATTTATAAAAAACAATAAATACGCCGGGACACCTCCAAAACGAAACCTTTAAGAGGCTTCTGCTGTGCAAACCAATCTTAGAAAAGGTAAAAAAAAATAATTGAATCATATAATAAACACATTTTAGTTAGTGATGAGTTACTGTCAGTGAGATCTGTGTGCATTCCTGGTGAAATGCATCATTTCTTGTTATCCTTTTAATCCTAGTCTCCTGCGTGAGCAGTATGGAGGCCGGTTATGCTGACTTCTTCTGGCTGACAGACACCCACCTGCACTTGGGTCTCTGTCTTCTTGTCAGGGTTCAGGTATTTCACGATGCCGTAGATGCAGAGCGGCCCAGCGAAGCCCAGCAGGTCGGCCAAGTAGCGGAAGCTGCTGCTGAGCAGGATGGGACGGCCGAACGCGCGATACATGGAGCGCCAGATGGAAGGGGCGCGCTCGGGGTCCTCCACTGTCTGCGAGGATGGAGAACGCGGTCATGGACGTTTGTGAGGGAACACAGCCACGGTCAGTTCGACTGCTCACCCTCTGGTCCTCGTAGGCGTCTTTGAGCCGCAGGTAGTTGGTGAGCGCTCTCATGGCGATGGGCAACTTGCCGATCTTCTTCAGCTCTATCGGCCTCTTATGCGCTCCCATGATGAGAGGATTCATCCACCAGTATGTGGCCTAAACAATCAACATCAGAAGTGGTAAAACATCTGAACCATGTTATGATACAAGAAAGCAGGAAACTGAGCAGATACAATGCTTTGCTCTGAGGTGTTAGCATTTTTCACTGATATGAAATACTGATATTTTCTAGTTATTGTTTTTGTACCTTGGACAGCAGGTTGACAAATGGCTGCAGGAATCGAACCCCCAAATCCTGCAAATCCTCTGGTGGTTTCACCTTCTGAGGGTTGGAAAAGAACACATACTTCTACAAGGAGAGAGGAGGACAAAAGCAGTCAGAACAGCACAAAAACAGACAAAGGGGAGAAAAAACATGCAAAAACAGAAAGACATCACAGGATTGTTTTGAATGAAATATTAGTATTTACCCTGATTCTTATTACGTTGATCTCCACGGCCATCAGCAGCGCGTACAGAGCCACCAAAAAGGTCGTGATGCAGAACCTCAGGTGCCTCAGTCCAACGTGATTCTCAGCAAACTTCCACAGCTTGATGGACTTTGTGATGAAGGCTAACACCCAGTAGATAAAGAGCACTGTGTGGACAGAGACGGATGGTCAGCACTGCTGCAGTGTGAAGGTGGTCAAAGGTCGTTGAGTCTAACCAAGCAGAAGTTTGGGGAAGTTGGAGGTCTCGATGTTGTGGTAATAAACTACTGAAGTCGTGGCTGCGATGAAACCCATGAAGGCTGGCAGGAAAAGATGGAGATGGTTGGTCTTCATCATCCTACATTGAGGACAGAATTTAATAAGAAAAAAAAAGATTAATCAGAAAATATTAGAGTTGGTATAAGATGAGAGGAATGTCCCCCTGAGGTCTCACTTGTTGGAGACGATGCCCTCCGCGAACTCGCAGACGTGGACGAAGAGCAGCAGGAAGGTGAGGATCCACCTCAGGTTGTGACCGGGGAAATGCAGCCAGGTGTTGTGATGGATCTGGACCTTCGATGACTGGCTGCCCCAACCTGACAGACAGACAGACAGACGGAGGGAGGGAGGGAGGGGAGGACGATGGTGACAAAGACACCATGAAGAGATATTATCCACAATCAGAGTGCATCACACTGACCACATAATAAAAGCTTCCTGTTTCATAACCATGTTACCGTCACACCACCATGTACAACATCACGACTGCAGACGGGGGGGCAGGAAGTGGCTTACCCAGAGGAAAAAGCTGAGACTATGCTGAGGTTTTTGCGCTGTACCAACTGATCAAATCGAGAAAAAAGCTACTTTCACATCCCAAAAGTAGGCACTCACAAAGGGGAGATATTAAAAAAAAACTCACCGTAAAGCTACAGTGATGTAACTACTTAGATAGCTGGCTAAAACTGTCAAAATAAAACTGTCAAAAATACAGACCAGTGTGTTATTATGTTTCTGGAAACATAGCTAAATGTGACTTCACCTGGTGGAGTTTGTACTATAGCTGGTGTTTCAACCCGCTTGAGTTTTGATTATTCATCATTTTAAAAGTCTATATTTGTATTCATGCCATCAGCGATCTTCACAGCAATGGTTTATAAGTCAAAAAATTAAAAAAATGGAACCAGGAAGTGATAATAAGTGAATCCTCAGGGAGCCAGCTGAGAGCTTCTGGTCAGAACAATTCCCACACACACACACACACACACACACACACACACACACACATACACACACACATACACACACACTCCCTACTTCCTTTATGTAACAGCCCTCTGCCTCTTTTGCTCTTTGAACAGCTTCTTCTCCACATGGAAAGAAGACATTTGGATTTTAAATGAAGCTTCACATCACGGCATCCACTCTTTTTTCCTGTTTGTCTGTAATTCTGATGATTCCAGAGGTGAACTGCATAAATCATTCTACATTTCAGCGCTCTCAAAGTGACTTTTAGACTTTCACCAGCCTTTAATGTCCAACCAAAAGCAGTTTATTGACCACAAACAGCCTACAACACTGTCACCCCCAAACCCTGCAGCACCTTCTGCAGAAGGAAAATGGACCCAACGACCTGGCTGATCCGGCTGATCAGATCCATAAAAGCGGCTGGTTTCTGAAGAAGATTGTTTACGTACCGATGAAGAGGATGGGGAAGGTGATGAAGAGTAGGAAGACATGGGGAACCAGGTTGAGAGCGTCCACGAAGCAGCCATTGTTGAATACGTTGCCGGACACACGGTAGCCAATGGTACCATTTTCACTGCCGCAGAAAGACAGGGCCATGCCACTGCTGAGCAGCTCCACACCAGCCGTCAAACTAGAAAAAAATGATGAACACAAAGACAGATCAGCTAACACAAACACCAGTCCTGTGACAGGACACCAGTGGACGGAGCCTAAACTGGCATCCGTCTGGATTTTCAGCATCACTGTGGCTTCAGCTTCAGAAACTCGATCTGAGATTTCTGTGAGGTCTCACACAGAAACACAAACATTCGGTAGCGATCTCAGGTCTGGGCCAAAGCTGTATTAGAAGCCAACCTGATGCGCTTTAATAAATGATTTGTTTCCAACATATTAGATGATTTTTTTCTTCAATATTTTAGAATAAAATCATTAAAGTCTGCGATTAAAAGGTTTAATTTTTTAAAAATCATTTAGTTGTATTGAAGCAGTAATAATCTTTGTGATACAAGTCAAATGAAAGTGAGGAAATGTAAATATCTGGTGATTTATAGTTTAAGAAAATCAAAAATGGCGCTTTAAACTGCCCTCTGGCGGACGTCTTTGTTTGGGGACCAGAATATGTTAAAATTTAAACGAAATTAATGACTTAAAATGAAAATGCTTGCTCCTACTTTGATATGGATGCTAAAATGTTTAGAAAAATAAATAACAAAACAAACAAACCCACGCTAACAGGAGCTGATGAAAAAGCTAACCACAGCAGGTGTTGTGGGTGACAAAAAGCAATATTTCCTGACACACTTTCATCAAATACTTATAATTAGCGCCATGATTACGTTAAGGGTGCTTTATCATTAATTATTTGTATTTCTGTTGATTTTTTTAACTAACTCAGGTGAATAGTTTTAAAAAGCACTTGGGGAAGTTTACAAAGAGTTTATGAAATTCGACTTTGAATGGTAAGATCAGTTATTTTAAAGTTATAAGTCAGTTAAAGTTTTAAGTCAGTTATTTTAAATAAATCAAATGATGATAGATTAGTTTGGTCTTAATAATCGTCAGGAAAAATAACGTTAAAATTGGGTAAACTTCTGCTAGCTTGATGAGGAAAAAAACATATCTTACCTCCGGGAAAAGTAATACTCCTTACTGACGCTGCCTCATTGTTAATGACCAGGACAAACTGATTTAAAAAAGCCTTGTTAAATTTTTAAAAGAATTAAAGAAACAAACAGAAGTGAGGTGGGGAAAAGTTGATTATTTTTAGCACCGCAAGTACATCAGCTGCTCCGCATTCTACTACCGTCACAGCCAACAGTGTCAAGCAACAAGGAGTATCAACAACTACTTCCGGTATAGTCCCTGTAAATTAAAAGTAGGTAAGGCACAAATAAAGAAGAATACAAATAAGATTTCCTACTTAAATAAGCCTGTTGAAAAGAGTAAGAGTTTCTAAAACGAATCATTTTAGTAGTTGAAATTCAACGTTCAGAAGCAAAGTCTGCGTTGATATTTATTATTTCGATTTTTATTTTTTACGTGAGTTTAGGTGAGTTTACGTGGCAAACAAGTGTGCTTTATTTTGGAGGCGTGAACATGATGAACTCCGGTTGACGTTTGTTTAAATGGGTAAACTTGATGGGGCATTCCCTCCGATCAGGTTTCCTCAGCTGGACCTTTATAGCTGTGAGGTTTATGATCCACAACCACGTGACACAAACACCTCATCCAATTACACTTTTAATTAAAATAAAATTAATTAAGTCACATCAAGTCAGTACACATTTCAGTCCATCTAATGCTGATTAACTCAATGGAAAAGAACGGTTCTTTATCAATACAATGGGGGGTAAAATCCACCGACAAGTGAAGAATATAATCAAATTGTAACAATTTTAACGGTGATTAAAATTATTTGTTATTAATAACATGAATAAGAGCGTCGTATTTAAAGTCTAATCTCAAAAGTGAGATCTGCAGTGAAATCATTAATCATATATGAATAAGCTCAAATGTCTGGATGTAATCTGTGGGACGCGCTGAATCAAAAATGTAAGACGTGTTGGTGCGTAACAAAGGTGCACGCTGCTGCTGTTGGAATATTGATGGTTTCTCCAAAATCTCGAGATTCTGCCATCCATTCTGTTCAGAAATCTGACAATTCAGCGTTGATTTGCTAGATTAAGGCTGAACAAGATGCGAACCACTCTTACCTTGCGGGTCCAAAGGTCCAGTCCCGGATCCTAATCCCAGCGTTTTCAGATGTGATTTACAATGAAAGTGGGGGACGGGACACGCTGCTGCGTGATGGCGCTGCCCGCAGCACGACGCGGTCACACAAATGATGGAGGGCTGCTGAATTTACAGCACGGAAACATGTAGGTCAGCATAAAGCCGAGTGAGCTCCACTATCTAATGCTGCTCTTCTAAACATGATGTTTCTGGTGAAAGGCTGAGAACGTCCACCTGCTCCGACAACAAAGGTCACCTAAGGGGCGACGTGAGCTCACAACGACGTTCACGGATTCCTCAGAAATAAGATAAAACCTGACCCAGCAGGTGGATCAAAATACAATCCACAGCGGCAAAACATGGAGATTTCAGATTTTTTTCTCAATATTTTTAATAAAGGTAGAATTTGATTTTATGAACGCACCATCATCCTGCATGTGCGTGTTGTGTGTGTGACCAGAAGAGGGCGCTGTCTGCTAAAAGATTGGTGAAAAGTATTTAATTCTCTCATTTCTATTCCGTGGAAACAGTGTTGTTTCCTACCTTTTCCAAACCTTTTTCATGTAATCTTTTGTTTTTATCTCATAAAAATGTATCACATAATAAAATATTGAAAATATTGAATAAAGATTTTCCTCTGTTGACATTTGTCAGCTTTATTATCAATTCCTTCACATGTACAAGACATAGAAAGGAATCTAAATTTAGTTTCATTTCATTTCACTTCATTTCCATTATCAAATTTTATCTCAGGTGCAGATTTCAATTAATCGCCATTAATGCGATCACAGAATCTGCTGTTTCATTAGAAAAGCAATGAGACATAAGAGAGAGCAAGAGCAGAAATGGATTCAAATCATTTGTTAATAAATCAGCGTGAAAAGGTCAAGAAGCTATTAGCTGTTTACCACTTTTCTTCTTACACGAATTAACTTAATTATACACTCTAATAAAGGTTATCACACAGGGAATGCTGGTTATATAACAAAAAAAATTGTCATTTACTGCAATTATTGCTTTTAATTTTCACTTCAATTGAATTTTTCTAGATCACTTCAGCCGGTCTGTCCGGGTCAGTGCAGTCGAGATGGCAGGCGGTCGTTGGGCCGCGCTGTCCTCGTCTGTTAGAGGGACAGAGAGCAGATGTCACAGTCAGCAAGGAGATTCTCCTTCAGCCCTGTTTCCCAAGGAGCCGCCAACGAAGGGATTGACCCTTTCACACACACACACAACCTCCCTCAGGGTCGGACAAGCACTCCCACTAACCCCCTCTTTCTCCACACGTACACACTCTTACAGAAAGTAAACCGAACAGATGTTCAACTTTCACCTTTGACCTTTGTGTCACCACAGCAGGAAGTGACCTGCCATGAAAAGGGGGCTCCTTAATGACTCTTACAAAGAGGAAGTGAAGATGTACCATCAAATATTCCTGACTTGGTGGGCTCGTGTATCACACCACATCCATGATAAAAACAGATTTTCACAATTCAATGCTGACTGGTTTTAGACCTTCTGCTGCATTGTGTGACATTTACTGAGCAGCGTGAGAAAGATTCCTGCTGTGGGGGCCGAGAACAGGAAGTGGTGAGGACCCTCTGTTCAACACGCACATTTTGTGCACATAAACATAGATTTGATTGATGGGATTTCTGCAGCGTGTTGCCACCTGCTGGACATTGTTCGACACTGCATGTTTTATAAAAGTTACTTTCTGAAAACAACTCTCCTTTTCCAGTCACGTGACCTATAGTGCATGTAAGTCACAACTAGGTTAGATGACTATCTGCATGGTTTTGGCCATGTACTTTACAAATCAAAAGATTTGTGGTTAAGGCGTAAATCATAGTTTTAATTTCTTTTTTGGCCACGAGAGGGCGCCCTTTCTCCATGCTGGACAGCTCCACTGACCATCACTTCAGGCGGACACTATTGAAAATAAAACACTCTAATTACTAAACAAATGAAAGAGATCTATATTACCATGGGTTTGCATCATGGTTCGAGGACACTCACGGCCCTCTACCACAGTCGGGCAGGAGCTCATGTCAAATAAAACTCACTGAAACTGTTTATTTTGAAACAGATAAACAACTGAGACACCAGAATCAGTCACATATGAACCTAGATCTGCCCTTACAGCTTCTATCCATCCATCCAGGCTGACGTTTCTTGCCTGAAGTGATGAGCTGACAGCTCTAACATGGAGGATTATTCCGTCTGGTTTGCAGGAGCGGCTGGAGTCGTTTCACCCTCACATTCTGATTTAGTGTTTGTATTTGCCTGCTGCTGCAGGCCCAGAGGCCACAGAATTCATTTTGGAGTTCATTATAATCATCGCACCAGGAGATAAACTCTGTTTTCTCTTTGCTCCTTTCCCTTTTTTAACGCCTCCTTGGAACATTTTCTTTTGATTTATGACCTCGGCTTGTTTATTCAGTGTAGCGGGTCACAGATGCAGGAAGCATGAAAAGATATCACAGCTGCATTTTTATTGGTTTTCCACGAGCGTCTAGATCTTCCCTGTAAGATATTTCAGGTGAAGAATCAGAGTGCCGGGCGCTCGGGTCAGCCTTCATCGAGGGCAGAAGGACTCGAAACACAGGCGAGGCCAGTTTAGATTCAGAACCACAGAACTACAGAGAGCAGCATAAAACGGAAGCAACAAAACTTGTAATCCTTGAAAGTTGACATTCTGTCCCCGGCAGCTTCTGCAGAATCTGATTCAGCAGCGAAAAAATAACTTTATGGCTCTGCAGACATCAGCTGCCGTGGTGTCGACCTGCTCCACCAACTAATCCAACTAGAGCTGCCTCCAAAACACATTTGAAGAACGACACGGCGGCGCCTCGTTGAGAACGAGGCCTGGAATCCAAAGATAATTTGTAGATTTTTTTTCTCTCTCTTAGTCGTCGGGGATATAAACATACAACATAAGTTTGGTTATTTCATATAGCACTGCAGGCTAACCTTTTAATGCCTCCTTTCACTTTTACATGCATCAACGCTGCTGCAACAAGGTCATTCGTGTTAGCATAAACTGGAAATATGCTGACTTCTGATTTGTTTTCCTAGAAACAATTCTTCTCTTTACCCACAACATTCTTCCAGGATTTCAATGTTTCTTCTGCAAACAAACAATATTAATTTGATGCCGATGCCTTTAGTTAGATGTTGGGCTTATGTTGGAGCTCCTAAAATACTGTAAGCTAGGCTAAAGTTAATGGTGTGGTCTCCACAAGAGTATCTTTGACACACAGTAAATTTTAAAAGTTTGCTCCTGTGACCAGCAGCAGTTTAAATCACATCCCTACAGACAGAATGTAATCAACAGACCAAAACCAATGAATGCTAATTCAGTTGTATCAAATTTATTGTTAGCATAGCCGAAAGGCCAGTCTGAACCTCATAACAGGGAGCAGCGTCGCTTCAGCCCAGTGTGGGAATTTAAAGCTCAGCATGTGATTTAATGTAGAAGCAAAGGTTGTGTTTCAGCTTCAGACGACCACAGATCTTGTTAGCTCGCAGTTGCCGGAACGCCTCCGAGGTTTCTGTCGCTTTATTGTGGAGCAAAGAGTCAATTAATCAGAATACAGGACAATAAAGCTGACCAGGACAAATGGAGCACGCCAGCTGTGAGGCAGGGCGATAACTCTGACATCAGCTCCATCTTGGTTCTCTCAGATTTGCTGCTATCAATCTCCCTCTAACTAACCTGAGTTAGCGGCTGCTACGGCTAGCTGTGCAGCCAATTAGAGCGGTTCAGGTCAATTAGTGAACATGAAGGAACTAAAACAGAGAGTCCAGCTGCAAATATTAGCAATCAGCCGCCCAGCTTGACCTTTTATCCATGTAGATTATTCACGCACCCGTGGACAGGTGGTGGTGAGGAATGATAACAACAGACATAGCTGTCACGCAGCTCGTTAAATATGAGCACATCACCGCCTGGGTATGAGCAGTGGAGGACCCGGGAGGACCCGGGAGGACCTGGGAGGACCCGGGGCCACGTTTGTGGGGATGTGCAACTTCGTCCTGCAGAATGCCAAACAAGGATGTACGCAAGCTAAAAACCAGCAGGAAACATGGTGGACATTCAGGCAGCCGTCCACACATACACACACACACACACACACACACACACACACACACACACACACACACACACACACACACACACACACACACACACACACACACACACACACACACACACACTGGAGTTGCTGGCAGTAATCAGAGTGCAGTGTGTTTTTCTCAATGGTGTAATTCATCAAAGTGACGGCTGCCAATGAGTCTCAGTCACCCCGACAACCACAGCTAATCAATCATCAATCTACCTACTCTCTCTCTCTCTCTCTCTCTCTCTCTCTCTCAAACACACACATACACCCACACACAGACACACAAACACATTTAGAGTGTAATGGTGCAACCCCGACCTTCTTTAGGTGACGGTGTGAATAATTAAAGACGAGCTTTCATGTTCGATAAACATATCGTTGTAAAAATACCACACAAAATATTTGCTCACTTTATCGGCTCATTCTCCAGCTTTTTTTTTTTGTCTGCTATCATTAGAATTTTCTCCTGGAAGGGTCAATGGTGGTATTAGTAGTGAGATTTAAACAATAGTTTATGTTGTAAGACGTTCCTCTATGATGAAACTGGGTGGATGAAGACTGTAGAAGCAGACTGTTGGAGGCTGGTTGGCAGGTTCTGGTCCTACGTTCTTCCTCTGCCATGGCTGCTTCCTGCTGTGCAGCTTTATGGAAAACATGAATACTACATTAACATATCCCACATTTACATCCAAAGTGAGGTCAGGAGGATCTTTCACTCCCTGTACCTGAGAAAAACATGGAAGCCAGGATCAATATTCAATTTTCCCTCCACATTTTCTCTTTTAAACAAGCATTTAAAAAAAAATCTGCACCGAGAGACAAAATAAAAATATAAAAATTCACATGAGGTTGACACTTCAGAGCCAGTAGATGGCGCTGATGATCACTGAGAAGGAAAACGCTCCTGTGGCTAATGCTGTTAGCAGTCTGCTCCTCCTCCTGGTGTGCATCTAACTACCAGTTAAATTCCTATCAATACCAGACCGCACTGGTTATATTATGATTTAAATGCACACACACACACACACACACACACACACACACACACACACACACACACACACACACACACACACACACACACACACACACACACACACAGAGGTAAATCCTTCAGGCTCACCAGCTGTGTCGCTAACAGGAACCAAATCGATGAAAGTGAGAGATTCTGTCTGTTCTCTAATGGACGTGAGGAATTGTTCAATTTGTTTGCTCCATAATTGGAGTGGAAATGAACCCAGTTATGTTTGATCCAATCAATGCTCCCTTTCCTGTCCTGAGTCGCTGCCACGGAGCACAGCCCCCCACAAACTTTAACGAACTTGGGCCTGGACTCTCCAATCTGGAGGCGGATCTAAATTAAAGGGGAACCTGTCAGAACATCAGCAGGACTTTGGAGGTCTGCAGCTGCTGGAGCGGGTCAGGGCGGATGGAGCCAACAGGCTTTAAATACGGGTTGACTGAGGTCTGATGCCTTCTGCAGCGTCTCAGGCTGTTTTTGTTCCTCTGTGAGGCTGACGGACAGCGCATCGCTGATGTCTGAGGCCAAATTTGCACATGAAAACAGACGGAATGTGTCATTATCGAGGAGAAACGTGGTCACACAGGTAGCGAGGGAGCCGAGCCAAAAAAGCCAGAGGTCAAGCAGAAATGGTGTGTACTGGTTTCCAGCTTTGCGTTCATGTTGCTTGTTGCTTACTTCGCCAGCCCAAAGATTTCTTCTGTCCTATGTATTTTTTCCTTTCACCATTTTCATCATCTGCTTTATTCATCTTTTTTTTTCTCCTTTGATTTGATCTGTTCTCATTTCTGGCCTTGAAGGCGGTTCACAGTAAAGCCTGCAGAGCCCTTCGCTGTCTGGAGGATGATCATCGGGTGTTTGCGGCCCAGCGTTTTGTTCGTTCAGCTCCTTTATAAAGCACCTGTCTGAAAAGTGAGACGCGCCGTTGAAAGGAGGAGTCGGGGGATTGAGCTGAGGCTGGGGAGCGACATTGATGAGCCTCTCTCGTACAGTCATTTTCATCTACTGGAGCCATTTCACAGCTCACAAACATGTCAATAACGCCATCGCCAGCGCGGTCGGGGGCGGCTGAGGGATCTTTGGCCTCGTGCGCTCAGAACAGTGACGACCGGTTTACCCGCTCTTCAGCTGGTAATAGTTATTCTTCCCGTCACAACATTTGTGCGCTAACGCGGCAACATTTCAACCGTGTTCCCGTTTCCGTCAGGAATGATGAACTTTGCTGTCATTTCTTCAGCATTAAAACACCTCAAAGGAGCAAAACAGCCGATATTTTTATGATTCAGCCTGAGAGATCTGCAGCTTCCAGCACGCTGGGCCGAGCTGGCCTCTTTTATACACGTTTATTACCTTTAAAGGCAGTTTTTCTTGGCATTTATTAAGAAAAAAACGAATGTGTTTTCTGCAAGCATGCCATCGGTCTGAGATCACGACGATGAGAAGGTTTAAATCGGTGCGCTTTGACTGTGTGTCAGGTGTCAGATGAAATATGGAGCAGCTGATTCAGGGCGTTGAAGTATTGATGCGCTCCAGCGGCCAAAACTTTATTGCTCTCTATAACTCCAAGGCGAACATTAAAGATGGAGGATGGATGCTGCTGCTGTTAGCTGCTGTCTGCCTGTTTGTGGGGACAGTAGGGTGCACACAGGCACTAAAAGAAGCAACCAGGGGCTGACGGCCCCTGATGGCCCCTGACGGCCCCTGACGGCCCCTGACGGCCCCTGATGGCCCCTGACGGCCCCTGACGGCCCCTGACGGCCCCTGACGGCCCCTGGCTTCCTCCCTTCTTTCTGTAATTCCTACTTCTATTAATCACATACTTGATAAAGCAGAACCTTTACTCTCAGAGCAACATTACACGTGCACACAGGTGCAATTCTTCATCCTCAGAATTGAACCTTGTGGGTAAAAGTGTGTTTTGCAGCTGTGCTGAAGGCACCAGCGTTCAGGTTTAATGAGGAGATTCATGCTGAGACAGACAGCTGATGTTTATTACACCTGAAATGGAAAATAAAGTGAGTTTTAGGCCGGCAGCTCTGACACAGCCGAATATTACGCCTCTGTGTGTGTGTGTGTGTGTGTGTGTGTGTGTGTGT
>BJFM01003181.1:211902-236931 GCA_016586285.1 Arothron firmamentum | reverse complement strand
GGTAGAAATGTGGGTGCACTCACGGAGGCAGATGGGTTTTGGAGTCCAGCGACCATCAGGTTGGCAAGATCGGGTCGGGCTTCCCACCAGCATGAAACCAGAGCGACAGGCATACCTCACCACAGAGCCCACCCACCAGTCGTTACCGTACACCACGCCGTTGTAATCCACATCTGGTCGCCCACAGTTCACTGAAATACAGAAGAAATGTAGATTTCACACCAGGCCTATCAGAAGGGGTCTCTGCATTCTGTGTTTAAGGTATTGTGGTGGTTTTACCTTTACATAGAGTTTTGTAACCGAGCCAGCAGCAGCTGGAGGCCCCACAGCGATCTCTCCTCAGCTCCTGGTGCTGCGCCCTACAGCCCCCCACACAGAGGGGTGCCGAGCCTGACCAGTATGTGTCATTAACGACTGCTTCAGGAGTCCAATCTGTCACACCTACAATAGAACACTTAATCAGCTGCCTGACATGAAATTTAAATAAACTTAAACAAAATGCCTATAGGAGAAGTCTTACCACTACCTTCCAGTTCTTCAGTCCATTCAGGAATCTGAGGATTGGCTTGTTGGAAGCACCCAAACAGCAGGAGAAAGAGTCCCACAGTGGCCATCTCCTGATGTTACTGGGAACTGAGTCTAAGTCATGATGCTAATTTCACCCACATTATAATATAAACATGAGAGTCATGGGGAGCTGCCTGTGGCTGCAGAAAGCAGCGACAGAAAACTGCCAGCAAACCGGAAACTAAGCCCTGTTGCTGCCTAATCTTCTACCTACGGCTTAAACCACAACATGCTGTTGTATAATGTTGCGACCGGGCACTCTGCTTTGGGAACAGTGTAAAACAGTTTGCAATTTCTTTATCAAGTTTCACAAAACTGAGGAGCAAGGTATAGAAAAACTTAGGGTTTAAATGAATTTCCAGAATGGTACGTTTATCTGATATTTCACATAGGAAATTTAATAGTTTTCAAAGTGGATGGGATTAAATTGTGATAATGCAATTTAAGTCTATGTAATAGGAGCTATGGAGAATTAGGATAATGTGTTGACTCATACAGGCCCGGCCTAATTAGATACCGTTAACAGCAGAGGGCGTGGAAATACAGTATAATATCAGTAATTCAAATGGAATTTATACTATATAACTGACTTTCTAAACAATTGATTAAAATATTTATTTTGTTTTTTATGTACCATCTGTTCAAATGCAGAGGAAAAGTAAAAAAAAAAAAAAAGTTTTGTTAGTCAGTTGTCAAAACTGCACATTGAGATCAGGTTCTGCTGGCTTCAACACACTGTTGGGAATATTGATGCTGACAGACTGGTTAAACCAGCATCTTACAATCATTACAATTCACTCATCAGTTAAGCTTTAATATCAAACCATACATGTACATTCCCATCATGAGAAACACCAACAATTAAAAATGTGTATTAAACAGTGAACAATTCATTTTTAATTAAATTTACATGAGCAAACAAACAACTCTAACTTATTACCTAATATAGGCTCAAAATGGTATCAGTAAGACACCACTGTTATTTAAATGCATCAAGGTCTTCATGTCTGTACAGTTTTGAAACAACACAGATGATTAGAGAATGTGTTCTTTGCTGCTCAGCAGTATTCTGGTATAGCTGCGTCATGGAGACCTCTTTAGTTTATTAACTCCTCTCATTAGAGATTATACATTATGGCCTCCTCTGTGCTGATGGTTGGCTCCTCAGCTCTCTGCTCCTCCAACAGTACACCCCTCAGTTCTACCTGCACTTCTGAAGGAGCCATCCCAGGGGATTCCTGCTCCATCACCTGCTCTTCAGCCAGGTCCTCATCTTCTTCAGCTTGCCTATTCTGCCTTTCTCTCATCAGCTGCTCGGTCAATTCCACACTCTCATAACGAATTAGCTGGAGTCGCAGGAAGCCATCCTCGTGCTCCTTGTACCTGACAGGCGAAGATGCGATCAGTGCAGCAACACCCCACACACCTCCAATTCAGCACTGTGTCACTGATGGATACACGGGTTACCTGAATCTGGGGTGTCCAGAAGGCCATTTGAACTGGTGCTTTTTGTGCAGATGAACAGTGAGGCTGTTGCCCCTGGTGAAACACTTATCACACACGTGGCACTTGTAGCGAGCTCCAAAACTCCCCTGATTTCACAACACAGACCAATGAAAAATTACACATTTGAAGAGAAGACAAACAACAACTTTAATTTCTTCCCCTTTTACCTCATGTTCTCTTTTATGGTGAAGCTTCATGGTGCTCAGGGCACGAGAGGTGAAGCTGCAGCCGGGAATGTCACAGTGAAAAGCTGGTTCACTGCTGTGGGTATCAAGGTGTTTGCGCAAGTCGATCAAATTCTTACACCTTGATGAAATAAAAATAAAAATAAAGAGTATTAGTGAAACGCGTAGCACAGTGCAAGCCGCTTCTGCTGGTTTGTTTTCTGAGCAGATGATGCGGTACCTGTATTCACAGCAGTCGCAGCTGTATGGCTTCTCATTACTGTGGCGGAATTTAATATGATTTCGCAGCGCTGACGGCGAGGGACAGGTCATGTCGCAGAGTGGGCATTTGTAGTGGCTCACTGTATGAAACCAACAAAGGCAATGAGAAAGTTCAATTTCCAATGCAACCACAGAGCTGTCTGTGAAAAAGAGTCTGAAGCACTCACACACACAACAAAGTGCATGAGAGCATCAGCTGGGCAAAAATGTGTTGTTCTGATCCACTGCACAGTTAATCTGGGGAAATAAACTGTTTCCATCCTCAGTACTGACCGTGTGTTCTCATGTGATCTCTAAGTAGCCTTTCTGTAGCAAAACGTTTGGAACAGTGAGAACACTGGAACCTCTGACCTACAGCATGAATAAACACAACCCGGATATTACAAGGTGATAATGTAAAATGACAAATAATATACTGTAGTTTAAACAGATTTTGTTTAACCTTCCATGTCTTTTTGCCGAATCATGTGGTCAAACAGTTTGGTGTTGTTGGCATACATCCCCCCACAGCCTGGACAAGCAACTACCTTCTCCTGAGTGTGGCTGCGCAGGTGCTCTCGTAGTTTAGGACGACCTTTAGTGGTGGCCTCACAATCTGATGAGAAAGCATGGATTCAAAAATCTTAGTCTCACTACCTTACCAAATGCCCCCCCCCCCCTTTTTTTTTTGTTTGTATTTTGATTTCTGATCTACATTCTTTGGCATGACTTTAATGGTCTATTAATGGTCTTCTAGAGAGACTCCATTTTCATAAAAAAAAAATTATTTAATCTTGAGGAAAAAACTGTGTTCATGGACATACCTTTCCACCCACAGCGCAGTGGGAATTCACAGTCTCCCGCTGGTACGTCTATTAACAGACTATGCATCTCCACATGACGGTAGAACCACTCTGGGTTTTCAAATGGAGTTTGCTTGAACAAATAAGTAAGAAAAAAAAAAAATTAACTGGAATTATAGCTCCTGTTTATTGGCATCATTAAGGCATGTGAGAGTGTTTGAGTGTTGAAAAGGGACTGTGTGTATTCTCTTACCTCACATTCGTTCCAGAGGCACACAAAATTCTCTGGGATTTCAGGAATTTTGTTGCGGCTGAGGAACCCAATTGAGCAGGTTCCAAGTTCTGGTTGAGCACTGAGCACTTGTTCGCCGAACTGCTTCAACTTGGTATGGTAACAGTGAAAGAAAAGATGCCGTCGCAACTCTTCTGGTCCCTCCACAGAACAGAAACCACAGTCTCTCCAAAGGCAGTTTCTCTCAGCTTTGGAGAAAACACGATAAGATCAATAAAAAATTGTAGATCATAGTGGGTTGTAAAATCGTTAGCAGTTTTCAGTTTGTCATTGGGCTACACAAGCAAACGAAGCAGATAAGCACAAAACTGACTTAGCAGGTTACATAGTCTAAAAGACGCAAATAGCAGGATATGAGAATTATGTTATGGATACAGCCAAATACCTGCAAATGAGAGCAGAATGGGCAGACGAATCTATAATGTTCTGTTAAATGTTAACAAATCCTTACCTTCTACTTCTTCAGCTTCCCCCGTCACGTCCAAAACATGAAGGTGATCTTCTGCGTGCTTGCAGAAGTTCTCCATTCGATTGAACGACTCCTGACATGCACCCCATTCACACTCCAATTTCAGGGGTTTTTTGTGGATCCGTTTGTTAGGTGGCATCTCTCCGATTAGAAGATAGAATACATTTAGTGGGAATTATAGAAAAATTATCAGAAATTCCTCCGAGGTTTGGCCATCCTCCACTGTCTTTGAGATGTGCTAGCTAGCATCAGATGTTGGTTGTTGTAAAACTGCTTCGAAATAACTTGCCGTAAAGTGTTAGCTCATGCACAATCATGTTGGAACTTTTACAAATAACGTACAAAAAGAGATCTGAATCATACGTAACTATCGGGTCCTAATAATTATTTTTTAATATAATGTATTACATTTTTCTACGGTTTCTGTTTGGCGAGTTGTTTTGACCAATCACAACAACGCGGGTTGTGCGCAGCGTATACGTCTCCCCACAAAAAAACCCCCGCCTAAATAGTTCCGGATGTAAGTCGTACATTATACGTATTGGGCAATAGGGAATGGTTTTCTTGTATTTGTTACGCTCTCACCTGAAAAGAATAAAATTAGGCTAAGTGTAAGCAAGTACTTTACTTGTTCAGGATGAATAGTATTTATGTTGTTGAGGATTGCACGTGTTTGGGGCATTTTCATTTTTTAATATAAATCTGGTGATGCAATAGTACAGTTAACACTGTGCAGAAGTATTACCGGTAGCTGTACTACTGCTTTATTTATATGTAAGAGTGTGAATATTGGTATTACAGCATTTCTGGGTAAGCAATGTGTTGGAACGCAATACTTCTTAACACAGTGTAGTAGTATACAGTATAATAATAGTAAAACTTTGTTCAATTAGCTTTTATTCCTCAACATGATATTCTCATCACAACAATAAAGCTTCTCTTGAAGGTACACTCCTTCTTAAACACAACAGCCCAGTGCCAGTTGAGATAATAACGAACCCTTGACAAAAACAGATTCCCCATTTATCAATTATACCAAGAAAAGCTTCTGTTATTCTGTTATTGTCAGCACGATGACCTCTTCGGGTTATTCTCTTTTTCAAAAAACACATATCACTTTTACAACAATCCAAAATCTCAATCTCCCTTCATTTCTTTGGAGACCTGCAGCTCTCTCCACCTTACCCCCCCTCAAATATAACTTAATCATGTTGTTGCTTTTCTTCACATCAACCAGTTCATGTGCATTGTGGACACGTATTAAGACACACAAATGCTTTTGACCCATTCATGTTTCTTAGATTTTAAGTGTAGATCCTTGTTTCAAAGTATGGAAGTTCTGTACTTGAAGCACATCTTAATATCCACAAATCATGTAATAAGGTTTTAGTTTATCAATTGTCAGCTATTGAAGTTGGCAGTCTTGAGAAGTTGTCACCAGCATACTGGTTTTAAAAATAGTAAAATTAAAAAATTAAAGTATAAAAATATCATTTCAGGGTGGATACCCAGATAATTAACACCCAGTCACATTTTCTGATCCATGCTATGAAATGTTCAGCGATGTATCCTTTTATGTGAATATAATTTTGCACTGGGTGGCTACTGCATACATAACCTCAGGCAGAAAAGTAACTGAGAAGGTGATGGACTCCGTTGCGAGGCAGGACCACAGGTCTGTAAAGTGGTTTCATAATAATGTCATTTCTTTCTCAGACAGAGGTCTAGATGTCATAGAAGAAGCGCACCAAGTAATAGCGAATCCCAAAAGCCACCGCACTGCCCATTACCTAAAAAAAAAGTTTAAAAAAGAGAGAGACTAAGGTGAAGCACACACACTTCCAAGAGTGCCTGGATAATCAAAGTGCTCTGATACACACCTGTATGATGAGCATGATGACTGCAAGGGTTCTCTCATGGGTAGGACCGACAAATTTCAGTACTAGATTTATTAGAGTCATGTTGTTGCACTCAATAAAATCATCGTCTCCCTCCTGGCTCCTTCGCACCTCGAGTAGCTTTAATAACTCTGCTACCTGCAGAGAATTGAATGTTTTATTTATTAAACCAAACAAAAAAACAGAACTGGACAGACCACCACTGATGGGTTGTGTATAGACAGCAACTAGCTCCACAAATTGTTTAACAGAAATATAAGGGAAAAAAAGCTATGAAGTGTTTTATAAGTAAAATGAAGAAAAAGATGCTCTAAATAAGCTTCATATTTATTGCCGGCTATTCTGCACCATTCCCTAAATGTATACTCCCAGCTTCAGTGCATTACCTTCATGATGAGTTCTCCTAATTTGGAGAGGTCTTTTCTTTTGAATTTAGAGTAGCTCATTCCCAGTTTGTCCATGTCTGGATTCAGCCTTTCATTGGCAGCATCATTACATAAAAGACAACAGAAATAGATTTGCATGTATCAGTATTAATGACCAATAACGAGACATCCATTAAACACACACACGCACGCACGCACATACACACACACAGACACAAGTTACCTGGGGAGCCGGTGTCTGGGGCAGGGGATGATATGAAAAAGCTGGGGCAGCGAGTAGACAAAGTTGATCACTTGAGGGATGAAGAACAGCAGCATCATCTTGCTGAAGTGTCCCAGGATGCCGACCACAGCAAACGTCATCCCAGCAAAATAACAGAAAGTGTCTCCCACAAACACAGATGAGGGGTACCTGCAGGCCACCAGGTGCTCATATTAAACAAAAATCATATTTGCACAACACTCTCAAACAGGTCATCACTTCAACTTACCAGTTGTGATAAAACAGTGCTAAACTGGTGAAGAAGAACGGTATCATGAAGTAAAGGGAGAAAACGTGGTCATCATGGTAATCCCCTGATGGATGACACAACAAATCATATATCGGACATAAAATGTACTGACCTTTGAGGTATTCATACAGTGGTGTTTTCACACCCACATGCATATACACAATGCTCATGGTAAGAAATTCTGCCACCCACCACTGAGCTCCAACACATTGAAGATGATGATGGATCCTGAGATAAAAAGAGCTTGGCCAGATTCAATCCCATTGATGCCTGCAAGGATGTTGATGGCATTTGTGCAGAATACTGCCAACATTCCCATGTAGACATAGTAGAGAATACCTACAGGAGAACAGACACCATTTACAAAATTATTCAACTATTTGCAGTTACTTCCTCCATCTTCCATCTATCGTATGCTATAAAATCAAGCTCAAATTTTATATGATAACTTTTAATCTGTTTTTGGTTGAGCGGCCAACTTTATTTACAGGGACTCTATTTCATGCCTTAGGTTCCTGGTCACTAATGTGCAGATCAAACTTTGTTCACACAACTCACCGAGATCCAAGTGCAGTCCAAGCAGAGCTCTGAATGGTTTGGGCACTACAATGACTGTGTTGCCAAAGTTTGTGAAATAGACCATGAGCAAAGGCAGGGACGCCAAGGTGGGAAGCAGAAGCTTGTGTCTCCACCGCAAGTTCAGCACATCATCAGCAAATCCCAGAAAAATCATGCAGCAGATGGCCAGAAGTGCACCAATCAGCTGCACGAACTGAGCAAACAGAACAAAGACAGTGAGCCGGATTTTGAAATTCAAAGACAAGTGGTAAATGGTGGTGGTAAATGGCGCGCTGATGGACAAACCTCGTCATGAGGGAAGCCTTTACACTGGTTTCCCACAAAGCAGCTAAGGAAAGGCACTGGAATGAAGCAGAAGAGGATGATGAGAAAGACTGTCCCACTGATTACACCCTGGGACTCCGGGCTGCAAAAAGGTAAACAGAAACACGGTGAGGGTCAGTCCAACAAAAGAGCAACAAGTGACTGCGTTAACGTGGGTGACTCACATTTCCTTTTTTGTTGTTTTATTCAGATCCATTCCGTACAATCTGGCAGAAATGAAATGATCTTTAAATGCAGGAATGAGTTTCAGTGTGGCCAGGCAGCCAAGCGCCGAGAGCAGGCCATTTATTACCAGCGGCAGGACGGGAACCGCTGACATGTTTTCAGGTTTTTGGGGGAGGTCTGTGTCAGACAGATCAAATCGGGCTTCTAGCTAACCTGACGTTTCCCTTACAAACGATCGATGAACAAGATCTGGCTGTCATAAAAAATATATCACACTGATATTATTTTGCAAAGTACATCTACACTGCTGTCAAAGTCTCACAACTCTGTAGGTGACCATAGTGATCGATAATACATTTCATTACCGCTCATTTGTGCTATTATCTGCTCACAACGAGGCTGAATTAACAACACGTCTGACATCAGTTCCCGAGTCAGGTCTCGAGTGTCAGGAGAAGCAGTTGCATATCCGGTTAGGATTTTCGATGTAAAACGCATTTAAGATTTGGCTAATTGGGACAGTTCTTTGCATTTTAACAATACAATATGAAAGAGAATAAAGCAAAGCTGCGACTGTATTGTAAATATATCTAAAAAAAAAATCACAAAAAACTAAACTAAATCATTAAAAGAATAGGCAAGTTATGAAAACAATGGCTGTGTTAGTCATATTTCCCATAAATTTCTTAGTGTTTTGTAGGTTAAAAAAAAGCAATGATTGTTATGTTTTAAAGACAAGGAATCAACGTAAAGAATTAAATATATTTAATTTTTTAGTAAACGGAAGAATAGCAAACATTTTTATTTCATCAGAGAAGTAATATTGGGGTGAATTAAACAGGAAAATAGCTTTGTAATTTATAATTTTGACTTCAATCTAGAATTCTATTTGTATTCTCTCAATAGCGATTTTTTTTAATCCTTTGCACTTCTGTTTCATATCAGTTGACCTTATCATACATGAAAACAAGCACTTTTTTCCAATATGGTTTTATCGTTATAAAGCACAGTCACCCATCTTATTTAGAATGCTTTCTCTGCCAAAACTCTTGTTTTGAAGGACGGCGTTTACAGTTTTTCGTTTCCGCTGCCGTGCTGCTCAGCAGCGCCCCCTGTGTGCCAGTGCGGCCTCTGCTGCGGTATCAGGATTGGCAGTTTGTCGGGCTTCGGTTTACAGAAGCAGGAGGGTCCGGGGAGCGGAGCACACAGATCCTGCGGCCGTCTGAGACGCACCAACTGAGCTCAAAGGGCCGTTGGACCGACATTAGATCGTATATATATCGACACCAGCCGACGCACCGCTGCCCACCTGGAAATGAGAACCGCGGGCATTCTGCTGGTACACGCCGCCCCGGAGCCCCTCATGCTTCCGATGCCCTGCGTTCGATCACCTGCAGCCTACATCTTTAGCTGAGCGGTATGTAAGTGTAAAACTACGATTAATTGTAGGAGTTTGATTGGTTTAGATACGCTGCATTGCCTCCCCCCTTTTTTTTTTCTTTTTTTTTTTTGCTCGTGCATGATCTAAGGTTGTGTCTTTTATTTGACATGTATGCACAATCTACCTTTATGAGGTTTTAGGCAGTCTGTACTCAGTGCATAGTCTGTGTGTAACTGTTTAACTTGTAATCATGCCACTTATAAAAACGACTGACCCTTCACAGGCTGCTGATCTGCCGTTGCTGACTGTCCTGATACCTTCCATCTGGACCTGGTGATATGAGAATCCCCAGGAGACAGTGATGATGGAGCTCCAGGAGTTGGGCTGGCCGTGTCTGGTGGCTCTCTTCTTTGCCTCTTTACTCATTGTGGTGGGATGGCTTTGCCAGTACTGCATGACCCTGCTGCATCTACAGGGACCCAGGAGCAGAACCAAACCGGTGTGGAGAGACTTGCCCTGGCCACAGCTCTCTGTCACCGTCCCTCAGCCAAGCCTGGTCAGAACCGCGGGGAGTTTCCTGCAGCGGCTGCGCTCATGGCGTGGTGGAGGACCTCCATCTGAGGCTGGGGTTAAAGGCTTGCTGACCTCCTTGTTGTCCTACAAGTCCATCAGGGAGCAGTGCCAGAGAACCTGGGTCAAAGCTCTGAATGAGCAAGCATGCCGACATGGGGTGAGTGATTTAACATAACTAGAAACCTGGCACTAGGCGCGCCTGTGGCTACTTTTGTAAGCAGATGCATGAGGGCCAGTGCATGGGCTGCACCCATGAGGTCTGGTTGTGTGTAGGCAGGGGAGATGGAGGTGTGGGAGGTGGAGTGTCTAAACAGTAAGAGGATGGGGGGCAGTGCTTTGTGGAACGACTCTGAATCAGTGCTCTGAGGATCAGTCAGCAGAACCACAGTACAAACACCCACATCTCATAAAAATATCCCACTACCTTGGCCTGGCAGGAGGAAATGGATGAGTTCCATCCCAGTGGGGTGGGGAGCATAGGAGCACTTGTGTCACTTTGGAAGGAAAAACCAAAAACAGTTGAAACTGCTTGCTGCGATCGTAAATAATACTTCATGAATCCTAAAGCCCCTCTGGAGGTCCCGCTCACTTCTGTTGGCTCCTCTGATCTGTGTGAATCCGCATGCCACACAGTCAGACGTTTCCTTTGACCTCTCGACCAAGAGAAAGAGACGCCTCCCACCACTGAGGACCTGCATGGAGGTTCAGCAGAGGCCAGATGAGTTGGTGGAGAGTTTTATGAGGTCAGATGGATCGAAGCAGCCTTGGATGACTGAAACATGTCTCTTAACGATTCAGTTTTACAATAATAGATTTAGGCTTATTGGATATTGTCAAAAATAATCATTATCATGCAACATACTGATGCTGATTACACTGTGGCAGACAGAGTAGTTTGAAGAGAGCCAGACTCTGTTTTCATCTCTTTTAACTGTTGATTGAAAGTGAAATTAAGAACAAACCCACTGCCAACTGGATCAAACAGACCTTTTAAATCAATTATTCATCCGGATCTTTCCCAAATGTCCGAACATTGCTTGAACGTCTCTGTTGGATTAAAGTGCTGATTCATGATGCTTTGAGTATATATGCTGTTGCTTTTGTTTAAATTTAGTGTTTGAGATGCTGCTGTGGTTTTATTGGGTGTTTGAGTATTTTCTCTCCAGCACTACACCGAACACATCCATCTGCAGAGTCAAGCTCAGCAGTGTTGAACCTTTGTACTATTAGTATTAGTGTTATCATATAATTTCTCTGCTGGTACAAGGTCAGAGCGCTCCTCTGAGCCTCCAGTCGGCGGTACGTGGTGCATTGTATATTAGAGCGTGACAGCTTAGTTATCTTACAGTGGCGTAATTGCAGCCGTTGATCCATTGTGACCTTCAGTGCTTTCAGTTACCAAGAAACTCCACAGCATAAGGGTGAACCTCAGCTGAAGAGCAGTTTCTAGACAACATTTGTCTTAAATTCACATGCAAACAAAACCTCTGTTGGCAGCAGTTGAACCAAAAAAAAAAAAGAATTACATGAGAAAATCTCTTTTTTATGGGTATTTGTGTGCTTTATCCATGGTGACAGTGTGACCTTTTGGCTTATATGAAAATCTTTTAAAATAGATGATGCTAAGAGGACGATTCCCCAGCCTGCATATGTGGAGGAGGAGGAGGAGGAGGCAGAGCTGAGCTGCTTGTGTCTGCGCGTCCATGTGGTGTTGATCTGAGAGTGCGAGCCAAAGCTTACGGTGGAATATCTGCTAGCCGGTGTGTGCAGTGCAGAACAATCTGTTCATGTAAATGTGGCTGGAGAAGGGAAAATAAATCCAAATGACTGATGAAGACAAGAGATCCGAGAATAGTACTGGGAGAAAACATTTTCTCTATTATATTTGTCATGCGAGACCACTTCAAGCTTTTTTTTTCTGAGGGCAGCTTTGATTGCATCCTTTGATTGTATTGAGTTTTGGCTCCGCCCCCAAACTCTGCCGGGAAAAATCTGCTGCGGGGCTACTGGCAGGAATTCAAGGGCCGCTAGCAAGTCATGTCACATTCCTCTGCCTCTCAGTTGCTCTTGACCTGCCAACTGTCAGGATGGTTGCCGTGCTCTCTTAAAAAACACAGACGCTACAGGAACCTTCCACTGTCTCGTCTTAGGCAGATTCCTTAATTTGTGTTTGAAAGCCAGACAAATGTGAAGTTCCCTTCAAGATTACTTCATGATAAAGACGGCCTCGGTGTCATCGTATGGAGATTAACACAAATCCTCCAGAGCATTAACCTAATCACCTCTGCTGCCTTTACGATTGATGTGGGCAGGTCTTTAGCTAATATGTTGACATGTAGTTGAGTGAGAATGTAAAAAGGCCTCAGCAACATCAATAAAGTGTTGTTCATTGTAGGATTTGATCAAAGCTTTTTCACCTGTGAAGGATGGAAGATTCCAATCAAGTCTTTGTCATGTCCTGAATACAAAAATGGGACTTGATGTTATTTATAGTTATACTCTCCTCTCTATAACAGACAATAACCCTCCAAAACTTGTGCAGGAGCTTGTAAACTGCTTGTGCTTGCAGCGAACGCTGTCTGAATGATTTTGAGAATGCCGTGCAGAGGGAGACCCTGAAGGGAGACCTGGCTCTGACCCTGTCGTCCACTCTTCACCACAGCATGACGTGGCTGAATTGCTTCAAGAGCTGACTGGAAGCTGTTACGTAATGGCACATGCTGGAGCATCATTTTTTACAGATAGGGTATCAGTGACAGTTGCCTGTTCAGCTTCTTATCCAAAGGCATGCTGTCAAGAGATTGGTGTTTAATCTGGGACTCGGACAGACTCGGGGTTTCTCCGCTGACAGTTTGAGGAGAGGAGACAATCTTCAGGGCGAAAAACACAGCACGGCCCTCATCCGCTGCAGCTGCAGGGTTCTTCAGATTTAAAGGCGTGCGAGTGGAATCCAAGTGTGATGACGATGATTTATCGGGTTGCGAATGAGACCCCTCTTCTCACTCTTCTGTGGCTTTTTAATCCCGGGATTTATGGCCAGGCAGCTGAATGGATACTGTATGAGTTGTTGGTCAAGACACAGTACACACACACACACACACACACACACACACACACACACACACACACACACACACACACACACACACACACACACACACACACACACACACACACACACACACGCACACTGCATAAATGAGGACACGCTTGTAAGGACATACATGCTAGAGTTTGCGTGAGCAGGGGAATTAAAAACATGAAGTTGTTCGCCAGCATTTAAAGCACCACCTGCACCTTCGGGCAGCGGTTATGTGATGCAGCCTGTTTCACGACTCAGTTTTTTTATCCAGCGCAAATGTCTGTTGAAATTTAACTGCAGCTCTAAGGCTGCTTCAGCAGGAGGGTTGTTATGGAGCTCTACTTCTGATCTTTGTGGAGGGAACTTGAAGCACTGGACTCGGCCAGACCACAGTATCACTGTCAGGCTGCTCGTGCATCTGCAGCTGACACACGACGCCGAGCCGTCAATTAATGTGAAGGACCAATATTGTGCACAAGTGCGCTTCTGCAGGAAACGTCCTTTTAAGATATGCAGTTATCAAGAGGCTGGTGATTATCTTCAGGCCACAGTTCACTTTTCCCCCTCTGTGGTTGAACTGCTGGTAGATGATTAATGCCATTATTATGCTCAAGTAGCGTTCCAATTTGCAACAGCAGGCTTCAGCACTTGGAGCGTGTTTTGCAATGACTGAGCAGGAAACCAACCTTTCACACAGCAGATAATGAAATTCAAATTTGCCGACGGAATATGAAATTAAATTTATAATCTTGCAGGCAAATCTAGGAGGTGCCTGGGTCTCCGACCTCAGGAAAATGGAGACACATGTTAGAATTATCCTAATACGTCCTCGACAAAATAGAAAGTGAAGCTAAAACATGCAGTTGTTAAACATTTATTTGAATTACGACCCTAATAGATCATGTTTGTGCTAAAAATGTGGTGACAGCTGTCTCATTAACTTGCTCATAACAAGTCCTGTGTAGCGCCCCTAATGGAACGCTACACAGGACGGAACATAACTAACATGTGAGTGCTATAAAATATGTGATCAAATAGATGTCAGTATAAGTCAAGACTGGTGCTGACAAGTATGTGGTGAATAAATTTACTACTGCCATAAAACTATGCATTTAACAAGCTACAGTGGCATTGAATTGGCCCAGAAATGAGCCAAAAAATATTTACTGCTGCACTTCTTATAGTCTGAATTTCAAAGTCGATACTAAAATGAAAAGGGTCAACAAGAGCCATGGGGGGGTAGTGGTGGTGGTTGGCGGGGTATTTCTGGTTGACCCACATGCTTTTCAGAGGCATCGGTCCAGCCAGACCCAAAGGGGGTGATGATGACAAACTTGAAGTGACACCGCCGAGGTCCTCAGGAAGCGTCTCTCTCCAGAGTTACGCTCCACGCACACAAACAGGGTTTGACAGTGGTGGTTCACAAGGACAAACCTGTGATTTTCCTCCTGGCTTTGCCCATTTTATGGCCAAATGAGCTTTGCTGCCTCTGCACAGACGCAACATAACACACCAGCGCGGCGCACCAGATGGCTGCATTCAAAGTGAATATGGAGAGGGAAAAAAACACCTTTATAAAAGGAAATTACCCCAAGGAAGAAATAACAAAAACAGAATGACCCAACCTCTTTGAGGCAGAAAAGATTTGGATTGATGCATATTGTCAAGTTGTCAGTCCTTTTGTCGCTGTTTTATGTTTGATATAAAGCAAGAAAAATTGGTGCTGTCAGTGCACCTGTTTCTACTGCAACACTGGAATGTGTGTGCTGCTACCACAGTTTCATGATGTCGGCCAGCTGCCACAAAAGGTCTTGGAGATCTGGAAGTGATAGGACGTGATGATTGGTCTGGCTTTAAGCCATAGCGCCATTTATGTGAACCTACATCCGATTAAACGCAGATGATTCAGCCCTGTGCTCTGATTTTGTTCTTCCCAGGTGGTCACACCTCACCTTCCATTTCAGTCTAACTTTTTCTAGCGTCTAATAAGAATACATTTTTTTTATAAATATTCCAAAGCATTGTGGCATTCATCTACACCCCCACGATGTGGAACACACTGTTGTTGTTTTTTTTTCTGCACTCCGGATGCAACAAACGGTTGAGTGACTGAGCAGTTTTTGAAGCTCCATCCATCCGAAGGAAGCACAGCCGGTGGTATGCTGGAGTCATGTGACTGCAGTGTTGTTCCAGTGAAAACGACGTAAGCTTGCAGCATTGCAATTGGCTTTCTGCCCTTCTCTCTCACACATACACACACGGCAAACTTTATTATATCACCCTCATGCCTCTGCCCTGCCTCCACTCTTATGACTCTCGACGCTGGACTTGGACCTACAGAAACACATGCCTTGACAGTGGGGGATTTGTTTCCTCTCCTTTACACCTGCTAATCCAGTTAAAGCTGTCTATTGAAACAGAGCTTTTGGCACACTCACACTCAATCACAGGTCACCAATGTGATGAATGTACATTTGTCAGGGTGGGTTTTCTGAACCTGACGCTCCCAGAATAAAAGCTGCGCTGCGGTAAGCATGACTAAGCACTGGCTGATGCAGCCTGATAACACAGACACACACTGCACTTGGAACATCCTGATTGAGAGAGTAATTACACCACTTGTGCAAACTCTACTTTCCTCCTTCCACCCATTGGTCAAACATGTGTTAGCAGTTATTGGCAGCATTCATTTGAGTCTCCAGATGCACAATAAACATGTTTACTGCAGTGTTTTACTGTGAATCTGACATGGACAAAAAAAACCAAAACAAAACAAAAAACCCCACAGTATTCATATGCTGACCTAATCAGAAGGACCAGTGTATGACACGTACTGTGACATTTGATGCATTGCACACTGATTAAAGATAAAGTGGAGCCCTGACTGGCTACATATGCCTTTTCTCTTCTTCTTCTTCTTCTTATGTGATATTTAAGACATGCTCTCTGCCTCTTTCAGAGCTCTATCCAGATCACCTTTGACAGTGGTCTCCAGTTAACCGCTTCCTCTGCAATCGAAAGCGTGACCTGCACTGACCAATCGGCAAAACGCATGGTAGGTACTGTATGTGGCCTAATGTTCACGGTAGCAGGCGGGGATCATCCTCTAAAGCACCCGCCTTTGGCCAGTCAGCCAGTACATTTTTAACAAGTGCACATCATCATCTTCATCAACATCATCAGCACCGTCTTAACAGTTAAATCTTCTCTGCGGTGTGCTTGTCCAGGTTCTGCACTGTAAATGTTGTGTGGACGCGCTGACTTTCCCCATCACAGTCACCCAACAGTCACCTGCTGCTGTTTCCATGGACACCTACCAGATCACTATTGCGCCTATGGTGACCAAGGTACAAAAGCACACCTGGATTATTGCATATTTGTGGGCGCTCACTGAGTGTCAACGAGTGTCTGAGCACTGATAACATTTAAATATATTGTAACAGTGAAATGTAAAGTAGGTTTTTGGTTTTATCTCCATCTTTTAATGGAAAAAATAGCAGATTTTTCTATCTCAAAATCACAGCTTTCACTGTGATTTTGTCACTACAGGATTTTCTGATCACAAAACAATGTTTTCTAAATATTTGATGTATGAGGAGGTCTCCTGAAAGTATTACAGCAGGTTTAATTAATGAAGTGAACACAATAAACAGTATCAGTTAAGAATGTGACAGAACAAACAAGCAAACATCTTTCTGCCACATTTGAAGTTTTTTTTTGTAAATTCTGACTGCATTCCTGTGCGAATGATGTTGTTCTATGTGAGTTAACGTGCTTTCTGCCTCCATCAGGTGGTGGTGCACCTGGAGGAGGTGGAGGATGAAGGTCTGCTGGTGTCCTGGACCCTCTGCAAGCAGCCGTCCTTCAATCTGACCGTGTCTCCGTGCAAGCTGCAGGGACAGGTGGGAGCGTCTAAAACCAGTGCACATTCTGTGGCAATTGTTTGAATGTTCACAGAGAGAAAGATTTGCATGCTTGTGTGTGAGTCACCCCCCCCCTTCCCACACACACACACACACACACACACACGCGCAATAATCCCGCTGTGACTAATGAGGGAAGCACCATTCTTCAGGAGTGTTGCGTAACTGTGAATGTCGTTCATTTCCTATTGTCTCTAAATGGCAAAAACAAATACTTAGCTGAGGAAATTAGAGTGAAAATGATTGAAACTGAAAAGCAAGACTCTTCAAGTGTGCATGTTCTATTATGTATAACATGATAACGTCCCCAGAAGGTGCAGTCTTTTCTAGACAATCATAACTGCATGAATCAAAGGTTATTCTTGTCAGATGGTACGGATATTTCCATCTGCATATTACTAGGAGATTGTAATATCACAGTACTTGTAAATATTTAGCAAAACCCTGTTTTTCCCCAGGGTCACGGTGGTGCAGCAGACCTAGATGTGGTTAAAGGTCTTATAGAGGACACGGTGTTCAGCACGCAGCCGGCCATGGTCCTCAGTCTCAGGGCTTCTGCATCTAGTCCTTTGGTGAGGAATGCTTACTGCACTTTGCCATCTTTGTAATTTCTGAAGCCAATGCATGACCAAACTGGTTGTTGTATGATTCATGGTGTTGAAATCTATTTTTTCTCTCCGCTGCCAGGCCTCCGTTGATCATCTATCGGTAGGATTGAAGTCCGCCCCGCAGACTGCGTTGGCGAGACGACTACTCCTCCGGCAGCTCAGGGCGACTCTGTGTAAAGGTCAGATGGTTTTCCGCAGGCAGGGATCATTACTGTCCGGTTTCCTGCTGATTGCTGACGCCTCGCTCTGCGCTTTGCAGGTCAGTGGTCCAGATCGGGGGAGGTGTGCTGTGTCCTGAGTCTGGACCAACCTTCCACAGAGACGATGACCCGCTTCCTGCCTGCGCCCAGCGACAGCAGCGCTGCGTTAGAGTGGAATGAAGAAATCTGTCTGTAAGGGGTGCTGAAAGGCTGGGGTCAGCTTCAAAAAGGAATATATATATTTCCAGGCTGACGCAGTTCTCTGTGTGTTGAAGGGAAGTGGGCCAAGAAACCAAAGAGCTGAGAGTGAGACTCATGGAGCGGAATGCCAAAAGAGAACGTGAGGCATTTCTTGATGGCGATTTACTGCCGGCTGCAATTCTAAAACTTCATCAGTGTGAATGTTTGTTTGGCTCTTTCATCAAAGTCCTCAACACCTTAATTGGGCTGTTGGCAGACTTGTTGGTCTTTGTTAGCATTTTTGGGATGTGTCATGTCACAACAGGCTCCATTGTGAGGCTTCCGAGCAACATTTAGAACAGATTTGAATATAAGCACTTGAGGAGTTTCATTTTTGTTTTGAATGTTGATAGAATTCCTCCCTGGCCACGCCTCCATAGCCCTGCAGCCCAGTTGTAAACTTCCTGCCGTACAGCAGAAACTGTCAATAAGCCCAGGACATGGCTTGGCACCGAATGCTACCATCACAGCAGAGGTGAGTCCAAAGATGATTGTTTTTAACAAAGATAGCGACTGACTGAAAATTCCATTTGTTTTTTTCCTGCTGGCTCCTCCAGCTGCTGTATGTGGAAGCAGAAGAGCCTCGCAGCACCAGTAATACTTTGCCAATCCGCTCCTCTCTTACCCCAACCAAGAAAGTGGATGTGGACCGAACCATCATGCCGGATGGAACCATCATCACCACCGTAACGACTGTCCAGTCGCGACTCAAGCTGGAACGAAGTCCAGGTGTGAACGAAATTTTGATGAACGATATTTACATGAATAAGATAAGGAAGGGCAACAATTCAGCAGTGCAGATTGTGCAGGGTAACCTACTGTACACTATAACTGTTAGTCTCTAGGAATGCCAGGGTTTTGGGACATAATCAGCTATCAGCATCGTGGACATAATCAGCTATTGTTTTATCGGGAGTTAAAATGTAAAATGCTGTTTGTGGTGAATGTATTGTTGGTTCCGGCTTATCAGCTGTACTGATACTGTAGAATGTGAACTTGCTGGATTCTCATGAGCACCTGTCTATATATAGAAACACTTCACGGCAATGAAGCACTGCAAAAATGGTAATAATCGGTATGTTGGAGTACTGACAGGGCGAGAAAGAGAGAGAGAGAACTGAGGCCTGCAGATTTTAGAGACCGCAGTGACAAAATGTTTGCAATGTCGCAGGTGAATCTCCTCTGTGCTCGCCATCCAGAGTGGAAGTGACTGAGAATAAGCCCATCGTGCTGTCAGATGTCAGAGGCAGCCCCATCTCCAGCAGTGAGTTCTGAGACCGAAGCGTTTTACATAACAGATGCAAAGTAGAATAAGCACCAAGCTGCAGTGTAACATGATAGAAGAGAAAAGCACTTGATCATGAACTCTGTGTGAATGTAGTGGTGTTCAAAACCCTGCAGTGGACCAGTTTACACTGAAAAAATAGGAAGCCAACTGTAAACCTTTGCACATTCACAGTAACATGACTTGAATGCTGTTTTCTGTTTTGATCTATAGTATATATCCATTTTTGGTTTTGTCCCTCAGAGAGCAGCCGCCTCTCTAATGGACTGGATCCTGTGGCAGAGACAGCCATTCGACAGCTGACGGAATCCAAAGCAGCCAGAAAAACCCCAACAAAACGGAGCACTCTCATCATCTCAGGCGTGTCAAAGGTCAGACAGCCACACACAATCACTTGTGTGTGTTTGTGCTCCGGTAAAGCTGTTAAAGCTCTACGTGTACTCTTTTGTGCTGCACAGTTAGCATGGCACGTGATTATTTAACACTATGAGTCAGTGTTGAGGTGGGAGCACGAATTTATGATGTTTAAAACTCATGAACAAAATGCTAATCTTAAACACAATAGAGGAGGTTGAAATAACTCTGATCTAAATTTGGCCCAGAGCATCACACCCCATTGGACCATGCTGGCATAATGAGACATTACTGACCTGATTTTGGCAGGGAAGTCTTTAAAAGGTATATTTAGTTCCATTGTTAGACCCAGCGCTGGAATGTGCAGTTTTAACTGTGGTTGCCAAAGCAGGAATAATGACCTGACTACTTTTCAATACAGTTGTCTTACACTCATCAGGTTCCCGTGTCAGAGGATAACTGCACTTTATCAAGCGGCTATGCTGCAGCCATGGATGCTGCTGTGCATGGAAACCATTACGGCATAGGACGCCACCAGGACCAAGAGGACACCACCCCCTCGGATGTCTCAGAGCGTCCATCTGTGGATGATGTGGAATCAGATACAGGATCTACTGGTGCCTTGGAAACACGCAGCCTCAAAGACCATAAAGGTAACAGAGTACCTCTTCGTGTCAAACAAAGCAGATACTGAAAAGGCATTTGTATGTGTTTTTTTTTAACCGAAGCACTGGTAAAAACTTGCATTGTTTAGTATTTTTTATATTCTATTTATTTCTTTGCTTAACAATGCAATATAGTTTTTTGTGTCAGACTGTGTGTTGATGTTTTGCACTATAAAACCTAAAGTATGTGATTATGAGAGCAAAGAGCAGCTATTGCCCTCTAGAGGCCAGGGTGCTACATGCAGTGCCGAGTGTCGTTGTCCAAAAATCCAATTTGGACTGAAAATTATTGTATAAATCTCTAAGCTGGATGTTAAACTGACACATTTTGTTAGTATTATAATTTACTGATTTATTGATATCTAATGTATTGGAATAATTGGTGTTTTGATTGCAGTGGGATTTCTACAGAGCGGGTCTAAGCTGCTGTTCCGGCGAAGATACCGAGAGAAAGAGTCATGCCTCAGCCAGTCCCATGAAGACATCTCCAATATGGGCAATAACTTTGCTGCCACCGCCACCAGCAGCCGTAAGAAGTCCAGCAGTTTTTCGCGCCGGCTCATCAAACGCTTCTCATTTCGCAGATCAGGCAAATCGAAAAACAAAGCCACTGCCACCAACGGAGGAGCCGGTGCCCCAGGTAACTGATGTCATCCACAGGGCAGCAAAGGGGCTGTTGAGAGCTAAGCCCTGCAACCAGTTTGCGATAGGCTGAAACCCAGTTGTCACCTGTACAACTCACAAGAATGGCACTGCACTTTAAGTGTATTTTTTTTTCTTGATCGTCGTTTCCTTTGTGGGGTTCACAGGGAGGCTGTTCCAACTGCATACGATTTTTACTCTTGGATAGAATTTATTCTATCTCCTAAAGGAGATCAAATAATTAACAGCCCCCCTGTGTAATGTACACAGTGCTCTAAAAATGCCAGTATGATTCTGTTGGTTGCACTTTGAATTTTTTTTTTTTTAATTTAATGGTTGTTGAAAAATATTTTATGTTTTTTTAAATTATATATAAAACAAGTGCTTTATTTCTACCCCAAAAATGATTAATTGTAGTTGCATTATGCTGTAAAATAGAGAAAATAATGTGTGATTTACCATGCAAAATAATTTTAAACACTAGTTAATTCTGTTTTTTTTTAAAATCAGTCTTAATCTAGCTGTGCTGTTATTTGATGTTGTATCCTTAATAATATATTTATCATACTTTTTATTTGTAATGTGGAATATGATAAATGCATTTCCATTGCTTTTATATCTGAATCATACTAGATTTTCAGACACCTAAAGCGGACAGAGTTAAAGGTTTTAAATGTGACATTTTCTGTTATTTGCAAACACTCACCAGTCATTTAAACCTAAATTGAGAAACTACATAAAATTACTTGATGCACATTTAATCTTCACATTTTTGCAATGAAAGCAGCAACAATGACTATATTGTATTGTGTTAAACACCTCAGGTTTGTTGTGAGTTGACAGGAAGTGTGCGATCAACTCATTTATCAATAATATCAACAGCTGTATTTATACTGAGCAGCATCATCAAACTGTGTGACTATTCAGATGAAGAGATGCTTAGCATAAGCTGCAGCCTTCTAGAAAAATTCATAGGTTTTCAACGAAAGATTACAACAAACATGGTTAAATTTGACACACTCAGGGCTTTAAGTGTTATGCTGTTAATTCTGTAAATTATACATTGGCAGGCAAACAACAGGAACATACATGTTTTCTTTTGACATTTAGTTTACCATCAAATGAAAATCATATACTGTATATTTATTAATGGCTGCATAAATCCAGAATACCCAAAATGAGCAATTTTATTACATTTTCAGGTTTGTTTGCAATGCTATTTAAAGGGAAGGCAGAAATCAAAGATAATTCCTACTGAACAAGACTACTTTATGGTGTGGGAGCACAGTACAGGGAATGCAGCTACAGAATTGCTGTTGTTATTGCTGTTGTTATATGTTGAAATGATTAATATATTGCAAAAAAAATAAATTATTTTTCGAGCATCACTTTTTTAAGTTAAAAGACTAGACTTTGTGTACCATTTTCATGGATAAATGCAGAATACGTGGAGCAGATTAAATTAAATGCTTATGAGATCCAGATGGATTTTTTTGTTTGTTTGTTTGTTGTTTTTTTAATCTTACATCTGGCTTTACTTGATGTACATTTGTTTTAAATAGGCGCCAAAATGTAGATGCTGGAGGGAATGTCATCTATTGGTCTTCTTCACACGCCCCTTTGCATATTATCCAATTACAATAAACTAGGGAAAAACCAGCCAATCAGGCTTAGTGTCATCTTCGGACTCGTATCTTAAATGGATTAATGATAGATACGTAACACGACTTCCTGGCTGCTGTCAGCCAATCAGAACCCTCTTAATGGTTCCTCAGCCTATCATCTTGTAAGGCGGGACTTACAATGGCTTTTATATCCAGGTCTTGGGAGTCCTTTCCTCCTATTTTCTGTAGCTGCAGTGGATTGTGAAGTAAGTAAACGTGACAGAAATCAAAATGTCTGGACGAGGCAAAACTTCAGGGAAGGCCCGCGCTAAGGCCAAGACTCGCAGCTCCCGTGCAGGCCTGCAGTTTCCCGTCGGTCGTGTCCACCGTCTCCTCCGCAAAGGTAATTACGCAGAGCGAGTCGGTGCTGGGGCCCCCGTCTACCTGGCTGCCGTCCTGGAGTATCTGACCGCTGAGATTCTGGAGTTGGCTGGCAACGCCGCAAGAGACAACAAGAAGACCCGTATCATCCCTCGCCATCTCCAGCTGGCTGTGCGTAATGATGAGGAGCTGAACAAACTCCTCGGTGGCGTTACCATCGCCCAGGGTGGTGTTTTGCCCAACATCCAGGCCGTTCTCCTGCCAAAGAAGACCGGACAGCCCGCACCTAGTTCCGGCAAGGCGGGAAAGAAGGCCTCCTCTCAGTCTCAGGAGTATTAGCTTGCAGGCTAATAACATTCCACCACAAAGGCCCTTTTAAGGGCCAACCATTTTCCTGAAGGAGCAACTTTCCTTGTTTAATATGGGCTCCAATTTTGCATTGGTTAATTTATTAAACACGTGTTGTTGTTGTTTTTTTTAACGTTGGTACTGTTTGTTATTCGGAAAATGCTAAGCTAGGTTGGCATCGCGTATTTGATAGGAGCCATTCAGTTTGATACACTAAAACGACCACCCTTAAACCTAACACATTTTAGGCTGCAAGACTGGCAAATTAGTTCCACAAACCTACCTACCATGCTAAACTTACTGAAATTGAATTATGATTTCCCACCTGGATGTACAGACCGTTTCTGTGGTTAACCCCTAAGGCCTACCTACATCAACACACCAACGGCTCTGAGCTTCAGGTGTTTCCTCGTAAGGCAGCCATACATGCAACTGTTGGACGCTGTCGTGAAAATGACTTAAATCTTAAGGGGTAAAGTGAATTCAATAGTTTGCGTTTTAGATATTGTTGACAAGTGAGGATGAGGGACCTCACCCCTTCACATTAAGTCGTGCATGCATTTACTGTCTAAAAACACGAAAGAAATGTCACGGTTATAGCCGGTCCGTTTAAAAATGCAAGATGATTTTCACCGCTCAAGATGGTTACCATGTTTGTTTGTTTTTTTGTTTTTTTTAGGTCGGAAACAATTGATGTACGTAAAATTTCACTAGTATGACTTTGGAAGTGTGAAAGATTTTTTTGTTCTAGTTGTTTTAAGGTTTTGTTGTCAAAATAATGCCGGGACATGTCGTTCCCACCGTTGGCCAGTAGAGGGCAGCCTATCCATGTCTGGAGAGCAGCAGCTGAACGTGCGCGTCCCTCCAACCCGGAGAAGAAGTCAGATTTGATCCAACGATTATAACGTTTCCTGTTGGAGATCAAAATAAAGGGCTTTCTTTCCTAAATAAATAAATAAACATCACGGACAAAGGCAAAGGAGTACACTGGATTTGGTTACTTTGGTATGGGTGCATTTTATCCCCAGACAATTGAACTCACACCCTGTCCTTTTCTGTCACAGGAGAACATGCAGATATTTCTGTCTGCTGGTGCTGTTTTATTAGTGGCAAAAGCAGCATGACACATTGGGTTTGAACCGAGCCCAGGACAGCCGGAACCAATTACCAGAGCCTTGACAACGTGTCCAACCCAACACCAACAGCCAGGCTAAAAATTCCAGCCTTGAGGGGAGAAAGACCGACTTTTCACTGGCTGTGATTATTATAATTTCTAGACTTGCACCCTTATAAAAACTTGTGTTTTAAGACTGTGATGATGAATAAAGCATTATTTAACTTTTCTTAATCTGACGTCCACCCTGCATTAGACGCTTAAATGGGCTTAAGATGTGAATACGTCACACAAAGAAAGCTACGCAGAGAAAGATTAGACAGGAATTCAGATCCAAGTTAATGCCCACGTTGCAGATAAGTTGTCTATTTTTTTCTTCTCTTTTCTATGCTTTAGAAATTAGGGCTTTGTGAAATAAATAAGGAGAGTTTAAAACCATCAAAAGCACTGTGACAGACCCTAAAACTCAACACAAATTCATCATATTCCAATGTGTTGAATATGATATGACATCTTGTTGCAGTTGTGTCTCCTTGTATTGCCTGATGCACTCGTCTTTAATTTTGTTTTTGTTTTAATGTGAAGTTGTGTTGGACTTTTTTTTTTTTTCTGTCATGAAATGTCAGAACCTTTTAACAAATATGGCCCCTGAGATTCACCCAGCAGTGCAATGGTATGAAGATACAGATGGGGGGGGGGGGGG
>BJFM01003181.1:196333-211886 GCA_016586285.1 Arothron firmamentum | reverse complement strand
GGGAATGCAGCAAGAGCCAACAGACCGGAAAGAGGAGGCAGCAGAGAGAGAGAGAGAGATGGGAAACTTTTCTCCTAGTTTGGAAGATGTGTTTGATCCTTGGATTGACATTCAATCATCCTGCCTTCCCAGCCAAGATGGGTAATGAGAAACAAATATATTTGTGTGTGTGTGTATCTCCGTCTCTGTGACAGAGAGATTGAACTATTTTGGCAGCTTGTACTCACTCAAACAGTCAGAGTTTTTGTGTCTTCACACGTTTAAGGACTTCTCTAAATGTTCAGTGTTGTGTTTTTCTTGTATTTGAAGAACAGACCTCAAAGCAGGTGGAAATGTTCTAGTTTCAATGTTCTTAGGAGCCCAAGCCTCATGTGGTGTTATGGAAGTGTTTCCCAGACGGGAGACACATGTGTCTGAGCACTAAGGAACTTTCACCTCACTTTTTTTGGTGAGGAAGTCAGATGTTCCATCAGCACATCTGTTCTGTGGGAGTGTCAGTGGAATATCAGCCACTTCCTGTTTCTGTTTGTACTGGTTCTGTTTGGACTCAGAGTTGGATCCTTGGTTCCACGCTGGTTTGCTCTGTTCTGTGTGAGGATGTTACATTGTCTCTATGTTAACAGGCAGCGTTCCACAGCGACGTTCTCCTGCCTCAGAATGAGAAATTATGCAATATTCCACCCACAACAAGCTCTGCCACTCAAGAGGTTACAGCAGAGGTCGCGATGGTGTCAAAGGTCATGGTTTGGTCTGTCATCCTTGACAGAAGAAGCAGGATTTGTGCACAGCCTGACAGGAAGTTGTGGGCAAATAGCACATTTTCTGTTCTCCCACATCCATGTGAGCTGCTGCTCACATTCTTCAGCCTGTCTGTTGTCATGGCAGAACCTCTCAGCAGGGTCCAACACACACACACACACACACACACACACACACGCACTGATCTTTCCACCAGACACAACTCTTAAGGTCTGCAATATAACCTCTGCTGATGGAGAACAGTCTTCAAACTGTTGTGGTGCTGCTACATCTGTTTGAATGAGGAACAATGAGAAATTCATATGTTTTTACCTCAGTTTCTCATCCAGCCTCTACATTAAGCTGTCAAATGTTATTTGGACTTCCAAATAACCAGCCAGCAATGTTCATGTTCATCTGATCTTATATAATGGCTCATTGTTGAAGGATCACTAATAAGGACATTTGGCAAACTGGATTCAGCTGTAACTTCACATGGTTGAGTGAGCAGGGGAGCTGACCCTGAACCCGACCCCTCTCTGCAGACTCTGCTCCACGTCCATCTGTTTACTTACTCTGTTTGTTTGCGCTCGCTCTCCTCCATGACTCATCATCTCTTTCATTTCCTCCATCTCCTCCTTGGCCTCCGACCATGGGAAAAGCCTTGAGAGATCAATCGAGCGGTCCTCCTTCCCACTCTCTCTGTCTCCGAGCCTTCCTAAACAATGTATGCATTATGATTCACAGTAGTAGTAGAAATACCCTTTCTCTGTGTGTTGAGTGATGGACAGCTATGTGTCCTTCCTCCTTCTCCCACACACTTTTTATGTCCTCACACCTGTTTAACAAATACACATTGCTGATGAGACCCTGCAGGCTTTAGGAAACAGCCTCCGCTCAGCCAGTGTGGTCCAGCTGATCTTCCAATCAGTGGCACGCCTATCTCTGAGGGGTATCATATTGTGAGATGAATCTTCTGTATTCTGAGGGTCTATTTAACAGAGAAAAGCAGAAACGCTGTCAGAGAGACCTGACATCTTAACGCCATGTCAAGCATGGGAGCAGAGGAAAGTCCTCATCTGCTGCGAGCCTGGGCTGTAACTCTGCACCGCGCCTGGGAGGAGAAGGAATAGGGAGGAGGGAAATAGCAGAGGCGTCCAGTGAGTGAATGAAAAAAGCTGAGAGCAACACATAAACAACCATGTGGACACTGCTCGATGGACTGGTAACACGTAGACCAGCACATGGATGTAGCTGCCGGTTGGATTCTGTGAGAGAAGACTAATGGTAGGAGCAGCACCTGCGAACTTTGGCTCTGGTTGATTTTTAGAGTTGCCTTAATTTAATTACCCATCTTATTTACCTTATGGTCAGTTGTGTTTGTGTCTCATACACAGTTTTCAGTACTCACGCTCTGCTCTGTGAGCTGCAGCCCAGACTGTGTGGCTGCTGGGGTCTATTTTCAGAGGCTCGGTGCAGCTCTGAAGGGCAGAACTGCCCCAGTAATGACAGCTTACAGAGGACGAGCCTGCATTTGTCAGCTTTAAAACTGTTCTCCAGGCTGGGTGTGTACGCCAAAGTCAGACAGGCTGGGGTGTGTGTGTGCGCGCGCGCGCGTGCGTGCGTGCGTGTGCGAGTGAGTCAGACAGCAGAAACACATTACACCCTGCCCACGCTGCTGCTGCTGCCCAGCTGTGTCTGGGTGCGTGGCTCAAACAGGGCCGGCGTTGACAGCCTGAGAGGGGCGAGGGCTCCGCTGTCAGCGCTGCACAGAGGAGACGCTCTGTTCTCTGGGTCAGACAAGATGCGATTGTTAAAAATGTGTGGTCTCACCCGGTGGTGCCACATCAGATGGGATGCTCAGCACGGGTTCATCGTCAAGAAAAAGATGTTTTTAAAAAAACAACAACAACAAAAAAATGAAGATCAGTGATGTCAGCGTCAGTGACAGGGAGACTTTTAATCCATTTTCCATCACACGTGAGCGAGTGCAGAGTGATGTCATCATTTCCTGTAAACACTGATGAAAAAAAATTAGAGGAGAAACAAACCAGAACCAGTTAGAAAAACAGGGTTTGATATTTGATCATCCATAGGATTTGTTTGAAAATCCAGCATGTTGAATTTAAAAACATAAAATCAGGCGGAACTATCAGCCTATATAGTAGAATGATGTATATTTGTCACAGTATTACACTATAACAACTTTGAATAAGTGTGCTGAGTATGTCAGAAATATTATTGGTTCCGTCTTAAATTTGCATTATCATCATCATCCATCCATCATTATTATTTAACTTTTGTAATTGCAATTATGAGGTGAATGGATTTGTGTGACAAACTTGAAACTCAGCAGTCAAAATAAGAGTCATTTATATTTAGACAAAACACAGATTAGATAACAGATCGTTGTGTCTATCCTGGCCTTGCTTTGAAGGCTGAGCTGATAACAAGTGTGTGGTCACGAGGGTGATTGTAAAAACATGGATAGACTGACTTAGAGTGGAAAAACAGTGTGAGTCATGCATCTTTGTAATGGTTTAAAGCCAGTCTGGTTCAGGCGGCTCTTTGTTTAGCTCTTGTCTAATGAGCAGCTGGATGGAATCTTCAGCATCTGTCTGCAGGAGCATGTCCCTGTCTGTTTGCCAGATGAGTCTTTGTGAGTCACCCTCTGGCCCCTGATGTGGAGACCACCTGTGGGACACAGTCGCACCTTCAGCTCCAAGTACATTTATAAGAAAACCAGTGAGCTCTCTTGCGACACCGTTCCTCCGTGATGAATCGTTTTGTCTCGTTGGGTCTGGGCAGACAATCACCCACTATGATGGTTTGGTCACATGGGCTCAGACAAAAAGTAGGGCAGAGGTTTTGTAAGGAAAGTACTGTTCCCATTGTAGTACCACTGTAGTAGCAGCATTGCCGAGCACTCACTCATTCCCCTCTGCTCTCTCTCTATCATTAGGATCTTCATGCCTCAGACAGTTGTGATAGTCCGACCAACATGGAGCAAATGAGCAGGAACAGGTTGGAACCTGGGAGACAGACACACCAGGTCCTACAGGTGAGTAAAAATGTAGATGTTTTTACAGCTGATATTCCATTCATTTTTGTATAGTTAAACTGTTAAAAAAATTCTTATCTTTGTTATTTTTTGAAATGTAATTTAAAATCTACTTGTTGTCCACCGGATTTTCCTTATTTTGTAACTGATGCTGTCTGACAGAGCACTCCTTTAGACCTGATTGAGACAGGCAAGTCTTTAAAAGTCCAAGCAGAGCGCCCTCACCTGGTCAGTTTGGGAAGTGGACGGCTGAGCACAGCCATCACCTTGCTGCCGCTGCTGGAAGGTAAAAACACACCTGTGTGTATCCAAACGTGATCAAAAGCTCATCGAGCACATAATTATTATCGCAGTGCTGCAAGATAGAGCAAACATGAGCTCTTTCACCACACAATTTCCCTCAATTTATCCTGTACAGAAGAGGATAGGAGAAACATTCTGTCTAGCTGTACTCTCAGAAATGACCTTTTCTGTGTAGGCACAGTTGCAATAACTCTTGTCCATAATTTTGTTGTCCTTTTCCCCCCCGTTAAACCACAAAGGAAGTCTCTCACCAGAGGGGAGCATACTATATTTTGTCCTTTTCCTCTGCTCATATGTCGTGACATTACCATAAATAGTGCATGTGGTTGTCTGGGTAACCTCCCTGCACTCATACGTACAAATATCACTGGAAGTTAAATTATATAAACTTTTTGGTGACTGTATTCTTTAACTCAGTTGAGAACCCTTTTATCTGCCATGCTGAGCATATCTAGTTTAACATTCAAGCACGTGTTGGCTCTCAGGCCTTGACCCCCTCAGATTTAACGTGTCGCCTCATGCCTCAAACTGCAAACTGACACCACTTCACATAAATATTCATGGGTCCGCGAGGGTAAGTGACGGTGGGAAAATGTTTTCTCTGGTTGCAGGGAGGACAACGCTGGGCAGCGAAGGGACAGACATCCCTCTGCTGGGCCCCGGCATCGCAGCACAGCACTGCTACATTGAGAACAACGCAGGCAGCATTACCTTGTACCCTTGTGGAAACCAGTGCGCTGTCGATGGCCTTCCCGTCACTAAACCACATCGACTGACTCAAGGTACAACCATTCTGTATGTCTCTCTGGTGTTTTGATCCGGAATTTTCACAAATATAGATGTTATGAAAAGAATAAACTGAGACTACATTTTTAGATCGTTCTCTCTGATGTCAGTGGATCCTTTTCCGTTATTTGGGCAGCAGCTTGAATATATTTTAGTCAACTTTAGCAGTCCTTGGTCTAAGAGTGTGCCAGTCAGGCAGACATAAACAGGGCTCTGTAAATAGAAGAACGCTGCCTACAGCATCAGCTTCAAAACACTGCACATAGTCCACTGAGCTTCCAGTAACATGAATACCAGCCATAAAAATGGCATAACAGTCCCGCCCTTGTCCACCCCCCACCCCCCCGAAGTCACCCCTCAATGGGATCCAAGGGAGCCGCTACAGCAGAATGTCATTTGAAGCCGGTTGATCAGCCAGCGTGTGCGGGTCCAGCAGCTGGTAATATTTCGAATAATTCCGGCTGCGCTTCATTCAGAGGACGTGCCACCAAATCTTGACTTAACCAGCCTGGGACTGGATGTAATCTGCTTAATTTTCATTAGAAGGATAACATTAGAGCCACGTGGAACTTTGGACTTGAAGGAAGAAATGACTCTCAGGACACTCAACATGCCAGGAATTCTCTACAACAAATACAAAGAAAAGAAAGAATTTTAGCTCATGTATGATTTTAAGATACATGTAAGTTCACTTTGTTAAGTCAGGAAGGATCAGCTTTTTACAGATGATCTTAAGATGTCACCTTTTTGGCATTTTTCTCTTTAATGAGCACTTAAGAAGCAAATTTTTAAAATCGAAGCCACTGAAATGTAAATCTGAAGTAATAAATAATGACTGTTGTGCACATTTATTATTATTATTATTATTATTATTTTTATTATTATTATTATTATTATTATTTTTTTTATTAGTATTATTATTGTTGTTGTTGTTATTATGGCAGGATGCATGCTGTGCTTTGGCCAGTCTGCCTTTTTCCGCTTCAACCACCCAGAGGAGGCCCTGTACATGAAGAGCCTGCTGCCTGCAGGACTCAGCATCCCGAGAACTCAGCCTGATGGTAAAACATAATTCTCTTCTGCTTCTCATCATAGCGTACTTTTGCTATTGTGGTGTTTTTGCATCAGAAATATTGGTTTACACTAATTTCCACAGGTATTTTGACAGAAATATTGTCCATTAACCTTGGCCTAATCCAAAAATAGTGTATCCAGGAATAATTATCTGTGGCCTAGATTCTGACCTAATTCATTCAAACCTGTTTTTTCCTCACTCTCAAGGTCTGACCCTATTGTGAGACCAGTGGTTTGTTGTAATCTCTGTTTGTACAGCCAGTGCCAGGATGGCGCTACGAGCCGGGCTCGCTGTGACGTTTTCTCTCTGCTGTCAATGATATTTTGAAGCCATTCTACTCTGACCTTATTGGTTGGATTGTACAGACACCGCGCCCTGCCCAGCGTATGTGGCACGCTCTTTCCTGAGCAGGCCCTGATTTCATCAGCTCTGAATGAGCTACAGGGCTGCAGCTTTTTATATTTAGCAGCAGCAGATCCCTGTGGGATTAGGGCACAGCTGAGGAGCAAAACATCTCCTCATGCTGGAGAACAGAGGCCCTGAGACCTTTGATGGAGTCACATGGCCCCTTACAGCATTGAGCATGTTCAAGCTGGTGAATTTTCTGTTTAGGTGCTGACCACCCTTTGTCTGACCTGCCATGTCATAGATGTCAGGACAAAGATAACAAAGTACAGACACCTCCATGTGTCTGCTTATGTGTGTTTTTGCAACTGTTCTTTTAATGGTCTGCTTTCTTTATTCAGCCGGAACGCTCATGCACAAGTGTTTCTATCTCCCTCTGCAGACCCCCACAGTGTCCCGAATGGCAGCCATCAATCCTTTCCAAGCAACAGGGACTGCAAAACAAACAACATAGCAAAGGACCTCCAGGATTCATCCTCCTCCTCCTCATCACGGTCTGGCATACAGCCTCATCAACGGCCTTCTACGCCAAACATGCTAAACGGAAAAAACGTCTCCGTGAAGAAGGACAGTAGTAGCAATCTGGGCCAGAGCCCTGGAAATAAAACCCCTCCGGTACCTATTAAGGCGGCTCATACCAACCTCACCCCCGTCCTCCTTCCACGGACTGCAGCCTCGGTGGCTTCAAGAGGCACTGGTGGTGGTCTGAGGTCCCAGGAAAGCCCCAAATTTCTCAGGAATGTAAGAAAAGAGGCCAAAACAAGCCTTGCAGGACCCTGCAGGGAGTCAGAATGCTCAAGTCGCAAACCCTCCCCTGCTAGATTTTCTTCAACGGCTCCATCCAGCCCTCGAGTAAGAGGTCCCCCCCTACAGAGGAGATCCCCCAGCCCTATGAGACACCAGCAGCTATCGCAGACATCCAGCAAAGGTAATTCAGGGATGCAGGGCTTGGTGTCCTCCCCCACATCACAGGGCCTGGCTCCTAAATCTGTCCCCAGGAGTCCCCAGGGTCCATGCAAACACACGGCTCCTTCAAAAGCTGAACCCATGAGGCCGCTCTGTGCACAGAGTCCATCATCACTGCCCGGGATGGACAAGGAGCCCGGAGCCCGACTGTTAAGGCCTGGCTCTGGTTGCTCCGTCACGCCCGGCATGGGCTATCTCCCCAGTTCATCTCCTCTTGCGAGCCCTGGTAGCCAGAGAAAGACCCCCTGCTGGACAGTAACAGGACCCTACAGCAAGGACCAGAGTTTTGTGAAGCCGTACACACGGGAGCGAAAAAACAGCATCACCGAGATCAGAGACAATGAGGACGATCTGTTGGAATACCACCGCTGGCAGAGAGAGGAAAGACTGCGAGAGCAGGAAATGGAAAAGCAGGTATGATGAGGTCACACATTTCATACTTTCAGTCAGTAGTTACTTAAGTTTAGACATGATTTTAATCTCAGACCACATTGGATGAGTTTCTTCGTGTCCTGTCTTGTTTTTTTTTTCTCTAAAAATGTGAACGCATTTGATCGGAGCAGGCACCGAGACTGTTGACAGGACAGACACCATGCCTGCATTCAGACACTGTGTTTAAATCTTCTGGCACGCAGCCTCCCGCTCGACTCCCTTCTTGGTTACCAGAATGGCCGACCCATGTGCCCTGAGTAACACGGGGTAAACGTTCTTCCACTGGTCTTAAGATCCCGGGCAGAGGGAGCGGCCTGTGATTGCTCAACACGATATTTATTAAAAGGACAAGCAGCTTACCCGTGTGCAACCGGCGACTCTTCCATACACATGCTATATCATACCATGCATAGTTGTTATCCATCCTCGCGCCACACTTCCCTCCCCTCCCCTCCCCGCTCCCCCCCTTCCCCGACAGCTGAGGGGCGGAGGGAGGAGGGGGTCATTCCTGGCCCCCAACATTGGCAGGCTATTTCAGGAGTCAAAAGGTTCCTGGTAATGAGTCAGAGAGTTACGGACAGCTTGCCTGAGTTTGACTGCTTCGTGTACAGGATGTTTACATTGCACACTTTTGTCAAGGTCACTTCAGCGCCGTGCGTCAGAAGCTGAGGACTAAGAACACTCAACAGTGAATGTTAGCAATTTGCTGTCAAAGAAAAAAAACATCTTAAAGAGGTGTATGGAGCTAAGACTTAAGATGGCATGAAGAAAAAAATATGTCCATATGTACGTACATTCTTACTTACAGCTAAATTGGAGGATTGATAGAATGAGTTCTTCTTAGAACGTCTAAAATCTTCTCTGTGCTTGATATGTAGACCCATCTATTTAGGTTTGACATGTACCAAGATATGTTTTTGGGTCAGGTAACCAGTAATCATGTTTCAATTGATTCAGTGGTGTCACAACAGTGATAAAGTGCAAGTAGAGGTCGGAGAGACAAAACGAGGATTTCCTGGCAGCAGAATGAATACTGTACGCTCGGTGAACTGCTCTCCTACCACGTTTGTAGATTTCCCTTCACTCAACCCAGCCTACATAAATTATAGTCCTGTACTTTAATAGCTGTATTTCTCTCAGCAAAATTGAGGGCAAGAGAGGCACAGCAGCTGTAATAGGAGGCTAAGGTTTAGCACTGGTTTACTGAAAACTGCAGCTCTGGAATCCGAAAGGTTGAACTGTTGAGGATTCTTCTCCACATAGATGAAAATAGTAGTATATTTAGTGTTTAGCTTTCATTGCAATGGTTCTTATATCAGCAGTTACTTCTGCTTCATTTCTGGTCTTTGTGTTTGGCTGAGATAACCTTTAAAGTAATTGAATGGACAGATGCTGTACAAAACTCGAAGAAAAAATGAACATATTATATTTTGTCCATATTGAGTTATTTCAACATCACAGAAAATGAAAGAAAAAAGACAGAGTGTTAGTTTTTTTTTCTGAAATTTTGCAAAATGGGACAGCCTCTTCTATAATAAGCGCTACTCCATTTCATTATATAAAAATAGTATTCAATATGCTAAAGTATACAGCATTTATGATGCATATGTGTCAATATATGCACATGATATTTAGCTATCCTTATTAAGACATTTTATCAAGAAAAATGAATACACTCTACGATCTAAGTCAACTAGAAGTTCAGATGATATGTGGGCTCCTCACCAGTATCCTCCATTCCATTCATTCTTGTTTCTGCATTCTGTCAGATTCTGTTTTCACAAACAACTCTGACAGATTCTACTGGGATCCCTCCTTCTGAGAGACAAACTACAACAGCTTCAGCCACCTGCTATCTGGTTACAGCTGCACCAGTGCACAGTCTGAGGGACAGCTGCCCAAACGGGACAATGTCACACAAGGACGCTCAGAGCCGGTCTGCAATACGATCTATACTGTAGGCTGCCTTGTTCATCAGGTGTCAAATGTGTCCTCTGCAGGAGCGGCAGAGGCTGGAGACCATCCTCAGTCTGTGTGCTGAGTATCATCTCGAGGACGGTGCTGTGGAGCTGGCTGAAGCAATGACAAACGGGCTGCTCGGGGGTACTACGGCAAGCTTCTTGGACACAGGGCGAGGGCTGTCCCTTCAGGAGGTGGACAAACTACAAAGACCGACAGAGAACGATGAGGAAACCCAGGGAGAGGAGTGCAGCAGTACCGAGAGCACGCATCAAGAGGTAATAAAACTGGGCAGCTCTCACAGATCTGGTGATGTCTGTGCAGATCTAAGACAAAGTGTTTCCAAATATGACCTCAGTGTGAAGAGGTGCTGACCACTGAAGAGAAGCTCTACCTGGAGGAGGAGAGAAGTAGGATCATTGCCAGGGTTGATGACTTGAAGTGCAGAGTTAGCGAACTGGAGCGTCAGCTGCAGGAGACCAGACAGGAGGTCAGCTACACATGCGAGTCAGCCCCATGTGGATGTGCTTGAAGGGCTTGCTGTTTGGCCATGTCAGGACAGACTGCGCTTGTCTGCAGGCGGAGATGGAGCAGGCCCTGCTGCAGGCTGAGAAGCAAGCGGAGCGGGAGCAGGCAGAGGCTGAAAATGATACTATCTCCCAGCTGCAGCTCAAACTCGGCCAGCTGGACACGTCCACCCAGAAAGCAAAGGAGAAGGTGGGCACAGAAACAGACGGGGCAGCTGAGGGCCTCTGCATGTCTGTCTGTGTTTGAATTTAAAAAGAAAAATCCCTCCTTCCTGATTGTAGTAGCAAGTTACAGATTCTGCTAGTAATTTAACGATCTTGGGATACCAGCACATATCAGCTAACGTGTCCAGTATGTTTCTTTCAAAACTTTGCAACACTCATCTTTCCTGCCAACTTAACCTTCACCTTCAGTCCTTTAACACTTCTACCTCCTCGGCCTAATAGCTCTAAAGCTTTGCTGCATGGACCCAACTAATCAGCATTTTTATTTTTGTTTCTTTTTGTTGTTTTCTCCCTGGGTTTGGCGTGCGTGTGTGTGTGTGTGTGTGTGTGTGTGGAACTGGATGCGATTGTGTATGTGTTTCTATGTGTTTTTAGGGGAGGGCTAATGTGTCGGCTGAGCGGATGGTCCTGGAAAAGCAGAGGAATGAGTACAATGAGCTGAAGAGGCAGTTTGATAAGTGCCCCTTGTCTCTAAGGGAACAGTTACAGGAGCAGCTCAGCAGGGTCAGTGTTCTCACGCAGCCCACAGGCTGGCAACAGTGAGTTACAACATCAAATTCTGCAGTGCTGGATGACCTGCAAAAAAAAAAAAAGGAAAAAAAAGTTCCCCGCAGACCTGCAGGCTGCTTTTCTCTTTTCCTACTGTCGCACCTCATTAGCAAAGGTTTACTGTGTTGGTGCTATTTCTGACTAAACTGAGGTTTTAATCTGCTGCCTAATCTCTGCTGTTCCCACACTCGGGATGCTTGAAGTGTCAAATGCGATTAGTAACAATTATTAATGTGATTACCGGCTTAGCTCTAAGCCCCTGCATGCCTTTCACTGTGAATGCATTATTTACTGTTCTTGGGCACAGCTCTGTTAAATTGGACTGTGCAGCATTTTAGTTGCTTCAAAAATAAAGGGAGCACTTCCGTTACGCATCCCAGGTCTCAATGAATGAAATATTCCATGGTGATAGCGATGCATGATGTCCCAGCGGTTGTCCGACCCTGCTGCCTCGGCTGTACCCACCTGTCTCCTGAATGTCATCGATGCTCTTGAATCATGCTGGGAGACACCCAGCAACCCTTCTGGCCTTTGTCCCAAAGGACACACTACCTGGGAGGAAGTGCACTACCTGAGCAACCTCTGTGGGCTGCAACCCATCATCTGCTCATTGCCTCTCCTTTCTACCTGGTGTCTGTCCCATATGCATGTTAGTGCATAATCATTAGTGCTTACTAATTGGACATGTTGATATCCTGACAGAGTTGCACTGTGATGATGATGTGTTCCCTTTATCTTTGTAAGCAGCATATAATATTCAACAGATATTCAAAGCTCCATCTGTAGTTCTGCCTGGCATGGCTACTGAAGACAGGAACATGATCCAGACCGAATCGTTCTTTTGATATTTTCATAATATTCAGTGTTAAACCTCTATAAAGCACAGAATATTGCCAATGTTATACTTTCCATGTGCATGGAACAGAAAACTGAAGCTCTCGAAAGCGGAACCAAGCGGTTTGAGGAGCTGGAGTTCTGTCAGCTGGAAGAGGAGAGCAGAATGGAGGAGAAGAAGGAGACTCAGAGCTCGCGGCTCCTCCAGGAGCAGGCTGAGTTCCACCTCCGACTGGCCCAGAGGAAGGTCAGGAATGTGTTTGCTGCAGGAAATGAAATGTGTGAAATTGGAATATTCTGGGTGGAATATCTGAAGCATCAGGTTATGTGAATACTTTTTTCCTGCTCCGCTATAAGTAAATATTCAACTGAATGCCTGGTTGTGGGTGTATGGTGGCTTTTGTCAACACCAACATGAGGTTTTACATCAGTGAGTTTCACAGGAGAAGATGTACGCGCTGGAGGCTCAGGTGAAGCAGCTCGGCTTCCAGGCTGCTCAGGACTGTGAGAGACTGACCAAAGACAAAACGCTGACTCTGCAGCTGTTGCACAAGGTCAGTGTGCCAGAAGATGCCCACGGCGGTGCCTGATGTGCCGCAGGTGTTAACTGTGTGTTTTTAGGAGCAAGAAAGGCTGTGTGCACTGGAGAAAAGGTACCAAGCTTTAACAGGAGGCCAGAGCTTCCTAAAGCCCAACAGCAGCAGCCAGGAGGTGAGCAGAGAACACCGACTTACAGCCCCAGGAGACATTATTCCTTTCAGCTTCTTTAACTTAGCTGAACTTTTAACAGGACTTTCTACACATCAGTGAGCCTGAGCTTGTTTATGTGGACGGTCCTCCTCATAGCCCCTGTCCCTCCTCTACCTCCTTCTCCTCCTCTCACATGCCCTCCCCTGAACTCAATCCTGTTAGGCTTCAAGAGGTAAAGCTCAACACCTACTGAAATAGAACCAATCCTAAATATCTGTGCTGCAGTTCCTCACCATCTCAGTGGTCTTTATGAGAGGAGGCTTGAATTAAACACATACGGACGATAAAAACAGGAAGCCTATTAACCAAGAAAATGCAGATTTCACCTTTGTAAATGAATAAAGATGTAAATACAGAGTCTCAGATTGAGATGTACTGAAACTAGACTTTTTTCATTGTCAGGAACAAGTTTCCATAGTTTTGCTACATGGTGCAAAGCAAACACAAAAGTTTTAAAATAACTTTTAATCGAACTGTCGCAGCCCCTCATCTCTTCGGTGCATGACTTGGTGCCCTCCTCGCCTTCTTTACTGGTGCAGGAATACCTCAGGCTCTCGGATGTCTATAGGATGTATGGAAATGCTGCTGTGCCCGCTTGCTCGGCCTCTCCGGCTGCTCTCCACTGCCTCTCCTTCACTGTCACTCCTGCTCTGTCATGTGAGGTACAAACTCTGCTGCTTCTCTCACACTGTAGACTGCACTTCCACCGACAGCTTTCTGATGTTCTTATCTCTGTAAATGTGTGTGTGTGTGTGTGTGTGTGTGTGTGTGTGTGTGTGTGTGTGGTTTCTGATGTGAAGGAGTACATCACAGTCAGTCAGTTAAGCCATATCTTTGGGATGCAAAGAGTTGCTCCCTCCTCTTCCTCTTCTATTCCATCATTCCAACTCACCTCCTCTGAAACCAACTTTTTGTGCCACTCGGCTTCTTGTGGCCCTTCCTCCCGCCTCTCCGCACAGGTTGGCTGCGTTTGCCTTTATTATCACATTTTAATAGCTCACTAGTTTCCACAGACGTGGATAAGTGCTTATCTGTGTGCTTTGAAAGCATTTATCTGATGCTTGACGCTGTTCTCACTGATGCTGGTGCTGTTCTCCTCTACTGTGGCTGGATGCTTCTCTTCACCTCAGAGTCAGCCTGAGCTGCGTAGGAATGTGCTGCCTCCTTTAAACCTGGAGCGCTGGTACCAGGACATTATGGCTGCAGGAGAGCCTCAGTCATGTCCTCCACCTCTGCCTGCAAAGTCTTTTTCTTCTCGCAAACAGGTGCAGGTAAATTCCCTGCTCTTCCCTACTTGCACAGCACTGTGCACAAAGATGTACAGTAGAGAAGATGTATTTTAGGTTCTTGGTCATGGATTGAGGAAGGAAGGATCTGGTGAGTAACATACAGTAATGTCCTCCTACGTTTTTCTCCTCTCAGAAGTCCAAATCCGATGGTGAGGTTGGTCAATCAGCATCATGTGGTGCTGCAGCGCTGCCTCAATCCAGCAGTAATCATGAGAGAAATACATCCAACCAGGTCCAACCTTCAGGTGTTTGTTCATTTGTTCATTCAATTGTTTATTCATTCACTCAATCGTTTTGTGCAGGAGTTGCAGTTGGTTCTGAGAGACATGTCCCACCCATCAGATGTAGACTCCAGGAGGCATCTGGCTCAGCAGAACACAGGTAAGTTAAATTAAGTTTAATTAAAACGTGTCTGCTTTTCTATTCGGGAACATTGTTTCGGAGCAAAGTCTAAGTCAGGCAAGCTGCTGTAGTACAGGAGTTCTATCAGTAGAGGGCACTGTAAGCCTGTGACAGTCGCTTCTGCCGCACAGATCTGGCTCCCACAGTGCATCACTCCATCCTGCATCACCAGTCGCCACCGAGTGGAGGCCAGGCATACGACACCCTGAGCCTGGAGAGCTCAGACAGCATGGAGACCAGCGTCTCCGCCGGCAACTCTGCCTGCACCCCAGAAAGGTGAGAGACTGACTCTGTTTCCATGGGAACACTGCAGTCTGCCCTCTGTCTCTCTCAGGAGAGGGGTCAAGGAGCTGAGTGAAAGAAACCTTTCTCGGCTTCCGCTGTCAGAGTGTGTTTCCCAGGCATGTTTAATATTTTTCATGATAGTGTGTCCTCACACACTCCTCTCCCCTGCGTTCTGCAGTGCCTGTGGGTCAGAGGTCCAAAGGATAGAGGAGATGGAGAAGATGCTGAAGGAGGCTCAGCAGGAGAAAGCCAGGCTGGTGGAGAACAGAGTGAGTTCTTGTTCCTGGACATTAAATCATTACCAGTTAAGCAATTCCAAGTCAGTTTAACTAATCGATGCTAAAATAATCACAAAATCTGCCAGTTTTGCCAGTAATCAACACTCTCATTGTTCAATAAATCTCAATTTTGTGACACAACCTGAACTTCACAGAGTGAATGAAGACTTCTGTTTCAGATGTCTTAGACAGATCATTGGCCTGATTTTTAATTTGATTTTAAACCTTTTCAAGAGAATGATGAGGTAGGCCCTATTCCGTGTTAGGGGATAAATTTTGCTCAAGTTTGGCTCCATTTCAGTACGTTACTCCCCGTCTGCAGTGGAGTAACGGAATAAAAACCGTTTCGTGCTTCTGTGGTGTTTCTCCCATCTAACTTGTCGGAGGCATCTGGCACCATGAAGTGGTGAAATGAAGTTGTAAGTAGAGTTTGTTTACCTTTAGTGCTCCTGCGACATGTTGAAACAAAGCAGACTCGAACGTAAGTGTCTGAAAGCTGCAAAAGATCATTTTACATCAGCAAAGCTTTTACACACACACACTTGAGGGATAGATTTAACAAAACCCTGCGTTGGGACTTTTATTCTCATGTGCCTCCTCTGACAGTTGTTCACTTTGTATTGCAATATTTGCCTAAAATTTACATACTGTCCCCATCTCAATTTCCCCTCCACCAACACCCTGTTGTC
>BJFM01003181.1:183507-193726 GCA_016586285.1 Arothron firmamentum | reverse complement strand
TGTGTGTGTGTGTGTGTGTGTGTGTGTGTGTGTGTGTGTGTGTGTGTGTGTGTGTGTGTGTAAGAGAGAGAGAGAGGGAGAGAGAGAGAGTCATCTCTAGTCAACCAGGATTGAATAATAAATACAGAAAACATCTCATGACATTTAACAAAATTGCTTGAAAAGTGATGATTTCCCTTAACAGGTGGAATTTTAGTTTGGAAATTAATCAATAACAGTATTTTAAAAATTGGTTAATGCATTTATAATATTTTATTCCACCCTGGTTATTTATTTGTGTTTGCTGGCTTATTTTGTGAGTTGACAGCAACATTAATACTTTGCATAAAATGTTTTTACTTGCTTATTTTGAATTTTTATTAAGAACTGTGCAGATTATTTGTCACCTCTATTTCAGAGCAGAGCAGTTCAAATGTGACTTATGGACATGAAAGCACAATTAGTACTGAGACGATCGTGTGACAGATTTGAATCATTTGTATAAACTGACACGGGCGGGTTTTCCAGGCTGCTGGTCGATGGTTCCGTCTGCTGTCGGAGCTGACAGAGGTCTTGCATCAGTGTGAGACAGAATGTTATGTGTTTTAATGTGTGTTTTTTCTCTTTTTCCTCCAACTCTCAGACAAGCATGAAACCAAGCTGAAAGGGCTCATTTACTTCCAGGCAATTGAAGAGGTTTATTATGACCATCTGCGCAGTGCCACCAAGGTATCTACTGCTGGATTTTGTTTGTTTGTTTGTTGGTTTGTTTGTTTTTTAATGCAAAACTTCATATGAAAAATTTGAATTTTGCTCAGGAATTTTGACTTGACTAATTAGACATACTATATACTAAAACTGAAAAATGCTCAATTTTCTAAATATCATCATTTATGTTCAAATTTTAATGGATGTTCTATGAAAAATGGAAAATCTGAGCAAAAATGTTACTAATTATCCTTCAGGCTTTTAGAGATTTCTAACTGGCATCAACACTAAAATATTGTGTCCACACAACAGCTCACATATGTTTCTTCATTCTGTAATTCTTGTGATTTGGGGAAAAGATGTAACAATTGTCTGATTGTCTGGCTGTTACCCTCCAGAGCCCAAACCCCTCTCTGACCTTCTGTGTGAAGACCCACGACCGCCTCTACTACATGGTGGCGCCCTCCCCCGAAGCCATGAGGATCTGGATGGATGTCATCGTGACGGGTGCCGAAGGCTACACGCAGTTCATGAGCTGAGGGACAGCGGGTGACAGGTTCGGAGGGTGACGCTCGCAGACATGAGCCGCTCCAGAGCTGGAGCCCAAGTCGACAGACGGACATTTAAAGAGACGGATGATCTGCAGGAAGCCCGACGCCTTCAGGCAAATGAGGGCTTCATAAGAACAGAGGTGCCTTCACGTATAAGACTTTCTAAAAACGGATCTAAGGGAACTCCGCTAACTCAAATACATTCTATTACAACAATATCAGTAGCCAGAATATCATTTTGGAGGAATCAGGATTAATTTATTTCACTGAGACTGTAAACACTCATGACGCCGGTGTAAGACGCTGAGTTCACCTTACCTCTTTTTAATACATTTGTACTTTGAAGTTATTAATGTTTATCAGGTGAGGAAAATTATCTTTTGCAAATGTTCCTTATATAACTGAGACCTTCATTGTTTTTCAGATTTTTACCTGAGTTTCATTCAACAGTATACTGTCCTAAATGCAGCATTTATGTGTTTTCACATCATTTTAGCTAAGAAAACTTATCATTCTAACAAAGATATAAATTATAGCTTTAAAATTCCTTGTATCTCTAATAAATAAATATATATGATGATGTATCTTAGTGTTTGCTTGTCTGATAATTACTTTTATGTTAACTAATTGGCTAATCTGTTGACATGCTATTACAAACCAGTTTCTTGCCTCCTTAATTATTGTTTCTGGTAAACAGGTTGTTAATTACCAGCTTTCTTTAAGTGATCATCTACTGCTCTAATGAGTTCCTTGAACTACTGTTTAAACAAAATCAAATAATAGGTATTTCCTTTAAGACTCTTCTCTGTTCTCATAAAAACAGCCAGATCACTTAATTGGTTAATTGGCTTGTTGTTTGTGGTTAGCAGGACATGACTGCATATGTAATTCTGGTGATTAATTAGATTCACCCTGCGTGAGGTGGGCCGTAAAAACAAACAACATGGCATGAAATTAGATGCAACTTTACACGTATGATTCAATATCGAGAAATTTGACATCATTTTTTGTGCATCTGTTAAAAAAAACCTGTTGTAAATCAGGGAAACATATTCCTATCATTACTCCGACTGATGAAAGCGAGGAAGGCTGTAAGTAATGCGTGTCAGGGCTGCGTGATTGACTGATTAATTGATTGATTAATTGGCCTGATCAGTGGGATATTAGTTTTCAAACATGGCGAGTGTCTCTGAGTGTGCGGCGCAGCAGCTGAATGATAAACAGATCTTAAAGAGGCCAGGGCGAGCTCATTACCGGGGTGATGAGCATAACTGACACCCAGTCTCATTGTTGCTGAAATATTAATGAGCCAGGGTTGATTTTCACATGCACAGATTAGCCGTTCAGTCAGAGGTTTAGACTGCAAAAAAGACAGTCAAGCTGTGAATTAATACAGCGCTCGTGTGTGTTTTGTCAATACTAATGGGAAAAATTAATGTCAGGAAGCAGCCTGACGAAATGGAGACGTCCCTGCAGCTGAGAGGGCATCACCTGCCAGAGACGTCAACGTCCTTCACACAGGCAGTTTGGAGTGCGCGTGTGCACACACAGACACACACACACACACACACACACACACACACACACACACACACACACACACACACACACACACACACACGCACCAGATAAAAGCAGCTTTCGTTAAACTCATCAGATTAGCGCTGAAAGTTCTTTTGATGTTTACCACTTCTCCTCATTTCGATTTGGAGGCAATTCGACGTGACAGTCATTAATTCAATCTCGGGTACAGAATAAGCACACATCATTAAAATACAATACAGGGTTTCTGTGGCACAACAATGGAGCACAACAATGGAATCCGAAAAAACATCCAGAGGGGAAAAGAAAAGCACCAGCGATGGAAAAAACAAGGCTGTGACTAGCACAGCGGCACCCCAGCATTCACCAATTCTGCTGTTTTACTCTGGCTGTAAGCGTCAGGATCACGCAGAACATGTGCGCTAATGGAAAAATATGACACTGAGTGTGTCTGGCATGATGTGAAAGTAACCTGATGAACGATTAAGACTGCAAATGTTGTTCAGGAAACCAGCTTTTCAGTTGCAGTTGAACACAAGTACTCTTTGAAGTGGTGTGCTTCACCTCTGATGACCAGAGAGCCTGACAGACGTGAAGCTTCAAGAGCCTAAAACAGAGTTTTCTAGTGCAGGAAAAAAAAAAGTAGTGAGTGCTGCAAAGGACACTGAGGAACCTTTGGGGCTTGGTAACCTTAGGCGCTTAAAAGAAAAAGTGATCCATGAAGAGAAAGGTTGACAATGTGTGAAGTGATCTCCAGAAACATGGAGGACAAAAACAGATGCTCTAATTTGCCACTGAGTCCTTGAGGAATCGTAAATAAACATAAACCTGCGACTGTTTCAGATCTGTCATGGTAAATTAAGTTTGCTTTGAGTGTAGTCATGAATTAAAATTCAATCACCCCTGTCGCTGTCTTTCAGACTCTATTATCTGTTCTCAGAGCAGACAAACAAACGCAGGAAAGTACCCACGCTGTCCCTCCGAGTGGCATCCATTCACAAGTTTGAACCAAATTCCCCGTTTCCATCGTATGTTCAAAGAGGGGCAAAAGTTGAGGACAATAAATTCCGAGAGAGATGATGATGAAATTATGGTGTAAGCCCTACTAACGTGCCACACGTGCACTTGGCATGCAGCATCCATTTCCGACTTTGGCAATATTCAGACAATGAATGGTGGACAACCTCTTCTATGTGTGAATTAAGATGTTGGTCCAGACTTTACCAATCTGCCCTGGCGATACCGGACTGGGAAGATTTGATTTGCTCAGATACAACACACAGATGGGCTGGATTGGAGGAATTCTGGGGTGAAACGTGCACATTTAATGTCGTTTTCTAAATAATGACAATGGAAATTGTATTTAATAGTCAAGGCAACAGGGAAATACTGTCATGAACTGCTTGGATTTCTCTCAGGGTGCACAAACAGGAAGCCCTCAGTGGACCAATTAACGCTGACAGACAGAGCAGTCAGCGTTTTCCTGGGAGACCCTCCAACTTCACCAGTTACTATCTCAATCTGGTCCCCATTACAACTACATTTATCTGGATTGCATCAGGTTGCCTTTCTACAAATTTCGAAAAGCTGCACTCATTGTGATAGCTACAGCTCGGTGGGCATTTTGCTGAACTGCCCCTTGTCCTGATAAACAGATTAACACAGGATATTCGTCCAGTTTAATGAATCATAAATAATTAAACTTAGTCTCCTAGAGCAGTACAGTTGACAACATAGCTATGTTTGGATGGAGTCAGTTGTGATGTGCACATCAATCCAGGCTGGACACTGCTTAGTGGCCAAACCTGTCCCCAGTGATGTCCCAGTTCAGCAGAACTGGAACTTGTTGTTTTGTGGTCAAAGAAATTGAAATTCAGCAAATCAGACAGGAAAAAAATGTACAAAAGATGGTGCCTAAACAGAGGTGGACAGGTGAATAAAGTGAGAACAGCAGAGAGGGAGAGGGAGAGAGAGAGAGAGAGAGAGAGAGAGAGAGAGAGAGAGAGAGAGAGAGAGAGAGAGAGAGAGAGAGAGAGAGAGAGAGAGATGCAAATCCCATGGCAACAGCAACCCGAAAACAAGTCGAAAATAGGGGGCAGTGTCCGCTATTACTATAGCAACAGGAGAACAGCGCCGTTTGCTTAGTGTTGAGATTTGCTGAAAGGAGACAAAACAAAGATTTATTCCTCCGATAATTGCTATCGGCAGTCTTTGCAAGTAAGTGAATTTAGTCCTGACAGATGTGTCTCTCGCAATTAGGACACAGGATAAAAGTTCTAAATGTATCAATATTAAAGTCAACGTCAGGAGCTGAATAATGCAGCACATCAATATCTGAGTAGATGCACAAATAAGACCTGCTGATTAAATATTATTGGCATGAAAGTGAATAAGGAATAACTATGACGTAGACGGAGCCTCTGTTTATGCTGACAATCGGTATGTTTTAAATACATTTTCCTGATATTATGGGGGAAAGTTCTTTGTGCAGCTTTTTTCGGTTTGTAAGTGAAGTGTCATGTCGACGTTTTTAAATTTCCAGCACCGTTATCCACGCCCGATTTGTTTACTTGAACATGTGCTCTCTGCACTGCAGAAAAAAGACAACAGGCTCATGCTTTACCTTGCCTACTGTCGACCAATCACATTTCACATTTTGCCAATTCCAACCAATGGCTGAAGCGCAGTCGGAGCGCAGACAGCCAATCGCTTTGAGCGTGGACTACTGATGCAACGGAGATGCAACAGACTCTTCAAAACAACAAAGTGAGCAATTAATCAAATAGTCCCACAACATAACAACAATGTGATATACGTTTCGGTACAGTGTCACTGCAGGCCCGCTGCTACACAATCTGAGGGGTCTCAGCGTAAATCAAGCATTTTATTCTATTTTATCGACATCGTTACTTTAAGGGTTCTAGTGTCTCAGGTGGGGAAGTAGCGACTTGACCGTCTTTGAGAACAACGTGTTTTTGAATGAAACAAGACTTTTCTGATGTGTTAATATCACAATTTCAGTGTGACACACACACACACACACACAACTTTTAATCCAAGGACTGGAAAGAAAATTACAATTCAGCAGAAACTTCTCACAAGCCACCACATTAAATAATAGTACTTTTCTCCGACATATTCAGCCCGGCAGGCAGCGCGTGGGACGTCCTTCGCTGAGAGGAGGAGGGAGGGGGAGTGAAGGCGGAGGGATCTACACTCAGCAGGCGTGATGACGCAGTTGGTTGCTAGGTGTGAATGGACTGACGCTTCCTCGCAAGTAAGCAGCTCCCCAGTACACAGGTCGATCACAACAAAGCAACAACTCGTCCTCTTCGTGCAGTCCCGGACATTCCGAGCTCAATTATGGCTCTTTAAATCCGTGAAGTTGTTGGACCCGAAAAAGAATCGTGCTTTGCTTTAGCAACGCACCCCAAGTGCTCTACAATTTCTCTGCAATAATGGAGTAAGTGACACTCTGCACTCACTACTGTACAGTCTTTACTGTTGTTGTTGTTTATGTTGACTAATATCACGTTGTTATTTTGTCAGTTGCTTTCTTGATCATTTAGAACAGTCAGCTCTAAGATTTTCCACAATAGTTACAATTGTACAATTTAATTGTTATATTTACATTTGCTATAATAATAATAATAATAATAATAATAATAATAATAATAATAATAATAATATTTTCAGCTATTTTCATGTGTAAATTCTAAAGATCTATGATATTTAAAAAAAAAAACTTTAAACACCATGATCTGCTTTTTATTCAAACATGCACTGTATTAGCTGCTCAACTGATCAAACAGAGGAACACTGTAACGTGATTGTCATCAGCTGATCTCTGCTGATGCGATTTAACAGTCAGATTCTCTGGAGATCCTCTGGTGCTTCTTGACAACCACCTGGCAGCATCACTTGTCCCCATGTGTTTTGAGAACATCAGGTGCAGTTTGCTCGGAGGGAGACCAAAACCCAAAGGACACAAGCTCTTCCATGTTTTATCAAAGGCTGCCTCAGCTGAGCATTGTTATACAAAACTGAACGTAACCGTAAAACAATATTTTAATTTTTTTTAAATATTATTTATTTACGACAGCATTTTTAACAACAGACCGAGCCATGTCGAGAAAACTCGCTCTGGGCAGCATGAGTGATGTTTCTGATTCCGTCAACTAAAGTTGCTTTTTCGCAGCATGCTTCTGATGCATTTTTCTGTCTGCCCTCTAGGTTTCATTATGTTCACCCAGCCCTGCTCTCTGTGGCCCATCTGTCAGACCCCGCTTGCTCCCAGCATATGTTTGGACTTGGACTGAATCAAAGCACCAACCGACAAAATGATGGCAACATCGCCTCCTGTTTGGAGGACTCATCATGTCTGCCCGGCAGACCTCCTCGCTCTCTCTCACCCACAGGCTAACCAGAGCCAATCACAGGGGTGCAGGGGGGAGGTGTCAGAGGAGAGTCAGCACTTAATTGGTGAGTTGCACCAAGTGCGTTTTTTTTTTTTTTTTTTCCCCATTTCAGGTGGGCTCGGCACTGCAGCACATTCGTCCTTCTCGAACAGTTAAGTATTAACCTAGCTACGTCTAGTACATCGATAATCAAACGCCGACAGCCTTGCTTTTGCATTTACTACTGCCGACCGGAATCCGTCTTTGGAAAATCACGGCGTTGTTGAATAGCTGCTGCATTTATTGTTTGCACGAGCATTTAGTTTAGCTGCACGTAACGTTCGGATTTATCGTTTCTTCTCGACAGGTGATGGTCTTACTGACTGGATGACAGAAGAAGTGGATTTCTCCTCGTACCTCCCAAACCCTCCTTCCCCTCCCTCCTCCACCAGTGCCTCCCTTCCCCCTTCACCCCTTCACAATGATATCCAGGTGCCCTCTGACTTGGAGGTCATGACCTCTCTGCTGCAAGAAGAACTCGCTCAACTAGAGGACTACTTTCTGTCTGAACCACTGCCAGAGAAAGGGCAGAGGCAGGGGAAATGCGACAGGGGTCCACTGCCGGCAGGTCCTCAGCCGTTCAGTCAGCTACCCTACGCTTCCTACTCGACGTCCAACCAATCGGAATCCAGCCCACTTCTTGTTACCCTGGCAACGGGAGAACTGGACATCCTGAACATCTGTGGTGGGCCCATTGGGCGATCCAAAATTCCAAGACACGCCCCGTACAGCTGCAGTCGCCCTAGTGGGAGTGGCAGGAAGAGAGTTCCTGACGGTGTTAGGTTCTGTGAAGGCTACGACAACAGTTTGCTGAATCCCAAAAGCAGTAACTCAGGTAGTTCAGCAGTCACTCTTACCGGGAACTATGGCTGCGTAGATGAAGAGCAGCTGGCAGGAAAAAGCTACTGCTTGGGTAGCGCAGTCGAGGTCAGGAGATGCGGCGTTCTACCAAAAGAAAAAACCTGCTGCTTCAGTCAGGACATCATAGGTGCTGCAAAGGCTTCTGGTGGTGGGTTTGGCTTTGGAGGATCACTTGATGTGTCGCACAAGAAAGAGGATCTGCTGATGTACAGCATGAGAGAGGTTGGTGGAAGCACTGGAAACCACTTGCTCAATAATGTCAAGACAAGCGTGGAGGTGACAAAAGCTAGCATTTCTTGGAAATCAGAGAGCGGTGAAGGTTGTTACCTCCCAGTGGCAGCACAGTCTGAGGCCTACCACAACTTCTTCAGCAGCGAGCAGGTGAAGTCAGAGAGTCTGCAGGTAGGGCAGCATGATTTGCACTGCAACTTCCCGGAGGATCAGGGCCAAGAGTGTCTTCTAGTGGCGGGGGAGAGTCTGGACATCGAGTCTTCAGGGCGCAGACAATCATGCAGGCTGAAGGAAGAGCACCTTGCTTCCAAATACGAAGTGGATGTCGGTCCGGCCGAAGGCGGCGAGCGCAAACAGAAGAAGAGAGACCAGAACAAAACTGCTGCTCACAGGTACGTCTGAGCAGCGGGTTTTCAAGTGTTGGTGACAGCCTGTTTTATCCAAGTGTGAGTTGTGTATTTATTCATTTTAACTCAGGTATCGCCAGCGGAAAAGGGCAGAGCTCGACTCTCTGGAGGAACAACTGCATTGCCTCGAAGGGAGGAACCGGGAGCTGCGGGACAAGGCAGAGTCGGTAGAACGGGAAATCCAGTACGTCAAAGACCTGCTGATCGAAGTTTACAAGGCCCGCAGCCAAAGGCAGAAGCAGGAAGGAACAGCCTAAGACCAAACCGCTGCCAGTGAAGTCAGTTACAGGGCAAATGTTTGTATTTTAATGATCTAATTGCATGCTTTACTGATGTGATTTCTTTTTTTTCTCTTCGAATTTACCCTGATGCTTCCATTGCTTTTACGCTCTGATCACTTGCACTGTGTCGTTGCAATGCTTTAAAAGACAATCAGCCTAATAAATCACACTTAGCTGAAGAAGTGGTGTAAATAATTATGCAGGTTTTCAAAAAAAAAATTCATAGCCTTACATCAGACATGATGTCAGCAATAGAGCATTTGTCGTCTAGTTTGTTGTGCGTCACTTCCATCCTTCTATACAGAAGAAATCAATTGTGATGTCAACGTGTGACATTGGTTCATCCTTCAAACCAAATACTTTTCTACGATAATGGACAGTGTCTCTTGATCTGTGAGTGAGGTTTATTACCATTTAAAAATGTTGTCACCTGACTGAGGTACAGCGATCATTCTTTTGTTCTGATTTTTGATTGACTTTGATGCAGACATAACTTCTGCGTTTGCTTTTTTTTAAAATTTTTTATGATATTTGTTTTACTTTGCTGCAAAGCAATGATGCCGAGCAATAATGTCAAAATTGTAAACTTCATGATGGGATAAAAACAGAACCAATTTAACTTTTGCACTAAGGTGGAATTTGCCATTTAAATTTTTGTTTCATTTGCATATTCAGACTGTCTGTTTTTCAGCTCAGGACATACAGTTTGTCAACCAGTCCTCCCACTGCCTAATTCATGACTGGAGATCGAGATGGAATTTCCATGTTTTAATATTTTTTCAATGCTAATGGCACACACAGACCTGATGTAAAGAGAATTTCCTTAGGCTATTGTACAAATCTTGTAGCTTTAGTGGAGTGTAAGCAGCCTCCCCCTGTGTGTTTTATGATATCTCTTGAAATAGAAAATTTTTGGGTTCTTCCATCATCTTATTAAGGCAATAATTTTAGGCCTCTGGCTGATCTGCACTAATTTATAAGTTTTGTGGTTTCGGGGAGTACAACCCATTTTTCCCTCTTAAAAAACACTTTTTTTAAATCTTCGAATTATTACATTTTTGTTTAAACTGTTTCCTACGTGCTACGCTGGTGTAAAATAAAAAGGTCTATATTATTTTCCAATTGATTTGTGGCCAAGAAAACTCAATGTGCGCGTCGAATTTCACTATTTATTTTAAAAGAAATTAATTTGTGTGTGTGTG